>BMAW01083165.1:204802-214822 GCA_019974015.1 Nephila pilipes | reverse complement strand
TATTACTAAGAAATATATGTTACACAAAAATTTTATTTCCAAAGTTTATTCAAAAACGTGTTATAACTTTAAGTGGTGATTTTTTTTTATGATTTTTATTTTATTTTTTTCATACTAAAGAATATAATTACATATTTTCATAATGAATGTTTTTTTACTAATACACGTATTGCTATGCATTTTGCAGATTTAAAAATACCTCAGTTCTACATTTTTATTAACTTTTATACCTGTAAAACTACTTAAAATATATTTGTGGAGAATTTGAAGCAATTTTTGCATTCTGTTTTTGATGAAAATTTGTGCATAATTACACAATGTATTGCTGTACAGAAGCATATTTTTATTGTTATCTTAAGTTATGCTTATTGAAAAACAGTTTTTAAGAATTTTATATCGAAACATAAAAAAAAACACCTTTTTTTTAATCGTGTATAAACAACAAAAAAGAAAAAATATTTGCAACAAAAAAATTACAGAAATATCTGTTATAGATTTTTAAAACTGTACATTGTAGTCTTTCGAATTTATAAAAGCAAGAAACTAATTCTGACATTTTTTTATTATGACAACTGATGTATAAAAGTTGAGTCTTCGAAGCAAAAACTATTAATTCCGATATTTTTTCTTTCAAATTTGTAGGAGACGAATATTACAAATTCTTTAGCATAAGAAAAATTCCCCGATTTATACAAAAACCTTAGAAGCAAGAATAAAATTTTTGCTTTTGTTATATATTATACTTTAAAAGTTCTACAGTGTTGGATTTCCTGATTTTTCGAAACTTAAAAGAAGTTTTTTTTTTTTTTAAAAAAAAATATAATAAGTTTCTTTAATAATAATAATTACGATAAAATTTGCAAAATACTCTAAAATATATTTGAAAAATAAATGTAATCAGAATCTAACAGATAGTTACATTGAAATAAAAAAAATGTGTTCGTTTTCTTTTTTTTTTTTTCCTCGCTTATTTATTCATGAGTCACACTTTTTATGTACAATAGTACAAAGAAAGGAATGTTCGGGTGCGTTCTAAGGCACCCAAACGTTTGAAACTCTGAATAGAGAATCAAATGGCTCTTGTAAATGAGCATGAAAAACAAGTTGTAAAAGCTTTCATATCGACAAAGAATGCTTCTCCCTCTTGATTATTGTTGATTCTTTCAGGTTTTGGTCATTATTGATTATCATATGCCTTTTTGGTGTAATAAAACCTAGAAATGCACATCTGCCTTCTTGTAAATCTTCAAGGTTGCTTTCATGTAGCCGGAAAACTATTCTTCCGTGGTTCTTCCTCTTATTGCCGTAATAAAACTTTAGAAAGTGATTTCCTTTTCTGTTACATTGTCGGACATAGGATAAATAGAAACTATGCCGACGAACTTAAAAGAAGGCCTTCTACTTTGCGAACGTTATCGGGAAACTGAAAATAACCGTTCAGTGAACTGATATTGTGTTAGATTTTGAGAGATAATGTAAAAAGGACCCAGTCACTTAGGGGACTGTCCAGACGAAGTGGGGGGGAGGGAAAAAACGATATTTGAAGCTAAAGTTTCCCTTCGTTTTGAAGAAAGTAAAGAAAAAGTGTTGTCAGTTTTTTCTAAACCGATTGAGGAGTCTGTGCGTTGAGAAGGAAAGGTTTTTGTAATTATTTTGAATGTTGATCGAAAGAGTTGTCTTCGTAGAAATGTATTGGCTTTGGCTCTATCATATGCACAAAATCACACACAAAAATCAGTTTATTATCGCACAAAAATCAGAGCAGTAATCTTAGAATTAAAACAATATTATGCAATTCTTTTGAAATTTTAAATAAAAAGTAAGGATTATCTAAAGGTTAAGAATATAACTTTTTGTACGAAAAGTGAAAAAAAGGTAAGAAGCTCCAGTATGTTGTCATTACTTGCAAAAGAAACAATTAAGTACAAATAAGAATCATATATTCCTTTTATATAAACAAGATTACCGAGATACATGAAACTCCTCGGCCACTTAAAAATGTTTGCAGTCATAATATTTTGTCTTCGATATCAGCTTATTGTTTGCGTTTTACTAGAAGTATTCTAAAGATTCAAAGCATTTCCTCTTTTTTGCTAATTGAAACATTTATTACTATTGGAAAAAAAATAATTTTAAATTTCTTATGTGCATTTAAAGAATTTATTTTTAGGAACACGTAGGTAAACTGATAAATTATTAATATTTCATTTACAAGTAACATAAGGGACAAAGTAATAAGACAAACCTCGTAATTTAAACAAGTAACGAGAACGATAGCCGAGCTAGAGCGTCCACTTCTAATTTCCACTCCGCGGCAACGTAAGGATTTTGATTTAATGCGTATCAGCTCTGCTACATGTTGGAACACCTAATCGTCACCTTTTGTTTGACCTAACCGTCAAAACATGTGGAAACTACAATGTGGTACTATTTAACAAAGGCCAACATTTATAGCCTTAGGATACTCACATTTTACAGCATAATGCGAAACACCTTTTTTTTAATGGTTTTGCTTTTTATTCATCTCATTTATTTGCCATAGTGAATATTTTATCATAATTTTCAGCATATATAGGAAGAATTAGATCAAAGGAAAATAAAGTTTTCATTTTTGAAAAATGCTTGTTAATAAAATTTAGACTTAATCTTAGGATTCATTCAATATTATAAATATTAATGTATCACAGTATAATGGATTATGGAACAATAAAAAATGACAATTATACATCAAATGTATCATTCCTTCATGGAAGATATATAAGAAAATTCTTAAGAGTGTTTAAATTTTTAAGATTTCTCTGGCATGTTCTAAAAGAGAAAAACAATTATAAATTAAGTAATAATGAAGTTTCCAAAAGAGCATAGTTTATTTATGATGATATGTCTATTGTTATACAAATGCTGTGAATACTTATAAGAGCTTTTAAACTTACTTCATTATCGATTTGAGAAAGTCTGAATTTTACATTATAATATCAAGAGACAGGATCAGCAATTTTGCTTTTTATTTTATTTTGTATTACTGATTATAATTACGTGCAATTTATGAAGTATCATATTATTTATTTCTTATTTCTAATTTGATTATTTTAAGTTTTAACACCAGGTGTGTATCAAATTCCTGCATTTAAAAGAATTAAAAATAAATTTAAAATATTTTATATCTATTTTAATGAATTTACTGAAAATCAAAATATAAATAAATTTTACTTGAATAATATCAATTAAATTTGGTTAGTTTATTGTGTGTACCTTTGTCTACAATGAAATAAGCGTTTCATTTTTTTATGCAATGTTTTATATTATCATCATTGTTTTGTGCTATTTCTCTCAATGCTCTTAATAATATTGAAAAAGGAAATCTAGGTGAAAAGCAGCTTAAATTGTTAGGAAATAATTTCTTTTTTAAAAAAATAAAATAAATAAATTTCTCAAATTTTCTTGTACTGAAATCGTAATTGAGATCTCCAAGAAAATATGTTTCCCTAAGAAAGGGAGACTCTTAGTATTTAGGGACTTTCTAAGCCGCGAACATCCCCATTGACTGCGGACAGCAGAAATTATCTTGCTTCTTTTGTATGCCTATGTATGGTGCCATTCATGAGCGATAAAAAAGGGGGAAGTAAACATCGCCTAAGGCGCCGTCTTTAAGAGCCTTTTCCTCACAAAACCCTCCGTCTTCAAAAGGTTAACACGCAAACTCATCCTTCGATAATGTTAATCACAATAGTCACACGATTTCTGACTGACTCCGGTTCCTAGGACCATGTTTGGCTCTCGATAGCTCCTTATTAGAAACTGATTTCATTAAAGTAACACATAATTACTAAGTGGACTGTATAAAATTTCTCATACTTTATTTCAACCGCATACTCTGCGCGCTCAGTCGCGTCTGCTCTCATTTACATTGCAAGGCGACAGCAGCGCCATTTCACAAAAGCGGTCAGGGGGCACAACACCAGTGATTGTTTTATTTGATTGAAAATTGATACATATGTGCTTTCAATTAAAGATAAAGACTTTTCGATGGCTGCGATGTATTTTACTGCGTGGTGGGAAAGAACAGTTGATTGGTTGTGACCACACGTCCCGCTATAAGTGGACAGTCCCGATTTTTAACAATTTATCCCGCGTCCCGCGGGGATTTAATGAAGTCCCGGTTTTTAGAAAGAATGCACGAAAAGCTAAAGAAAGGAGGAAGAACGGGAAGGGAATATATAGTTTTCGGCTTCCATGTAGCTATTTCACCCGGATAAGAGTTTTATATTATTTTTGTAAGTTTAATAATGTTAAACTTTAATATTAAAAATAATTGTTGAGAACTGATTATTCGGAACTGCTTATCAAAGTTCGCCTTGATCATTTGCTAGAATACGACCACCATTGTTTTGGACTTAATGAACAGTGGCAATTTTCGCCCTTGGCAGCGACGAAAACATTTTGTAGCTGTAAAATGAAGAGAGAACACTTTGTACACTTCCACAGATTTTATTCTAAGGCGACATGTTTCGCTAGAGATCTAGCATCATTTGGAACACTGTTGCAAAGGGATTACATCTTATACAAAAATTGGAAACGGAGGGGAATTTTAGAGAGAAGGGTCTGGGTGTAAAGAGTTGCTGGTCGTCAACGAAATTACTCCTTCGCATATTGAGTTTTGTAACTCTCATATAATACGTACTGCGTGCTAGTTAAACAGGTGATGTCAACAAATACCCTACTCAGATCATTCAGGTAAGAAATTTAATTAGGTTCCACAGGTAGGTATTTTTTAGGTACCAAACTTTTTAATCAAGAACCACCCACCCACCTGTCAATGGTGTCCCGCTTTTCGAATGTTAAAATCTGGTCACCTTTAGCCTTGAGTGCCAGCGACATTTCGAACTCTCATCCATTAGGTCCGAAGAAAACTAGTCCGATCGTTTTTTTTTTTTTTTTTTTTTTTTTTTTTGTGGGGGGGGTATAAAAAACTAGACTATAAAGGTTGGTGAACTGATTCAAAAGAACAAATTGTTCTTTCGATCTCCATCTCTAGCCACCGAGGGAAAAATAGTCAAAGAGCAAAATGAATCAAAATGTTAAATAAAAAATTTACACACACACACATATATATATTACCAGACAATAATTAGAAGACTTATCATAGAGCACTTTCAACCCTAAGAAGATTTAATTTCTTGTAAAGAAGTTAGTAAGAACACATCACCAAATGAATGATGAAGTCATTGAACACATCACCAAATGAATGATAAATTTACATAAAATTGCTATTTAAAACACAATTCGGAATAATAAATTATCGTGCCTTTTCTTTCCTTTTCTGAAAACAGAACAATATCCCTGAAATTATTGCCTCACAAAATTATAATTTTTAAGAAATCTCTTTAATTTCCCCATTTTTCCATTCTTTTTCCTAGATTTGTTTTGACAGATAATTTTTAAAAACTCATCAGGTGATAGCATACTTAATAATAAAACAATCAATCGATTAGCATATTTCGAGTTAAAACATTTAAAGTCTCTGTTGATAATGGTTGTGTTGTTCGCTGTTTTTTTAAATTATCATATGAATTTCCATTGAGAACTCAGAATGAGCCATAATCATTCTGATGTTTGAAAGTTAGTAAAATAGAAAAAAAGAATTTTCAGATTTATGTTCATTCCTTCATGAAAAGATGGATGTTTAAGGAAGAAAAACACGAAGAAAAATTTTGTCCCAAAAGCGTATTATTAGAGATTCATTGTTAAAAGTTAATGCGAAAAATGAAGTTAAGTGAAATGTGAGTTAAAAGTATATCAGAAGTAATTATTCGTAATTCATTAAACTCAATTGCCACTGATTTTTCTACACACAGTCTGAAACCACTGAATGTATATGAATTTTTTGGTATTTTTCCCTTTCGCCGGCGCAAACCGCGCCAAGCAGACTTAATTGGCAACAACACACAGTATACACATAAAAAATGTATTGTATCATTTTTTGGAGTCTTTATTGCCTGCGCCGGCAAAATGGAAAAGTACCAATTTTTTTTTCCAACATCATTGAAGTTAGCAAAATAACGTAAAAAAACTGAAAATAAGGCAAAAGTAATTTTGTTATAAAACATAAAACACATGCTGATGTGCATGCTTAAACATTTTACACCATTCACTTCTTTCACAAGTATTAAAAATTTTATGAAAAGACGAGAGAAAAAATAAAAATTTACGAGATATGCGCCGGCGAAATGGAAAAGTACCGAAGTGTTTTACCTCGGAACTGATGAAATATAAGTACAGCATTTTTATAGTGATAGGGCTTTTCCCGCCGATTTTTGTGCGTGCTAATTGCCATGTTAAGCCTAAGCAAGAAAAGAACGCAATTGAAGTCGAGGTGTAAACTACATCACGGTCTTTAATTCCATAAGTATCAATCGAACTCAGAACCACAAACCACAAGTAACTAATCATTTCGGCTTTGAAGCAATATATGTCCAGAAACGAAGTTCAATTTTTCCCCCCGTCAAATTTATATGTGGAGCATTCAAGCTTAACATGGCAATTGGCATAAAAAATACCTCCTAGGCAAAAAATGGCTCTAAACCCGAAATATATTGCATCAGCTCCATCATTTTTAAAACTACAAAAGAAAACTGAATTGTATGATAACATAATGCCAGATGCATCCTTCCTAAATTATCTAAGATACAGTTGTACATTCAATAATATTTTTTTAATTACATTAACATTTCAATCAATTATTTAATGGGGCACAGAACACAAAAACAGCTAATATTTAGAAACAAACTCTACGAATAAAAATTGGAGATTTTAGCCTTTTGATTTTCATATACCAATAATGTGTACAGACGACAAATCTATTTTTAATACGCAGACGATACTTTCTTTATTTTCATAGTCTCAATACGTAAACCTTTGTTTCGCACTATTTGCTGTATTAATTTTATAGTATTTAAATAAATGATAACAAAATATTTCTGTACAATCTGGATTATTGTTCATTTATTTTAATATATTTTGATGTGTTTTATTTAGTGTTACACACACATTTGGAATCCCTCACATCTTATTTATTACAAATGCATTGATTTTTTTTTTTTCTTCTTTTTCCGGCATGAAGGTGGCATTTTATTATGCATCAATATTAATAATTCATAAAAATCTACGGTACACTGTTACTGTGTTCAATTTCCTGCTACAAAATTTCTTTTATCTTGTCTTACTAAAAATAAACCACTATTTAGAATCATGATGCCAAAGAATTTTTGATGAAAAGTAAGCCCTTTGGATTTAAAAAAAAGCAATGAAAAAGATGGGTATGCAATTAAAAATTGTCTTTTTTCATTTATTATTATTTTAGCTAAAAAAATCTTGGGTACTTTTCCGTTAAAGGGGGCCGTTGGCGATGGTTAATTTTTTTTTTCGCCAATCGCAATAGTTCTGTGTCAGGAGAGCTATGAATTCGGCACAACGCGATTTGGCAATTTTTTTACGGTCCCCTTTAACGGAAAAGTACGGAATCTTATTCCATGGTGAATGGTCTATTCAAAAACAGACATCTCTCAAATGAGATTCACATAAAATAAATCTTCTAATCCATACGAATTTAATAAACAACTAGTTTCCTGGTAGTCATCCGTCGACGAGTTCTGACTTAGAACCTCCTTTATTTATCTATTTTTTTTTTCTTTCAATAGATTGTAAAATCCATAAATTCATTGGCATTGCTTAAGATTTATTTTTTACTGAAAGATGGGTCATTTCACTGGTTATGAAAAGGTTATTTAAATGATGAAAGTCGTGTATCATTAGTACATTATACATTTTTAGAAACGATTGTATAAATACATCTGCATTAATTAAAATAACAACAGCGGGAAAAAAAAACGACGAAACGCTGCCAATCTACAACTAAACAGTTTTATGCTAGTTCAATAGTTGATATTTCAATATCAAGTGATTTATTTTTTAACGAGATTGCTTGAATTGTATGAAAATAGAATCCGAAACGTTCTTTTCTATATCAGCTATGCCGTTATCGTGAGGTCCATTAAACACCTCATCTTAAGCTGTTTAATATAAATGTAAAATTTTTATTGAAAAAAATGAGCATGCATATTGTAGACTTATAGCATGCAAAAATAACATATAATTTACTTCTATATATAATTTTCGAAAATCCGAACATGTATAAGAGTGTTTGGGAGCCTTGAATTCTACTATAAAATCAGTTCATCAATCGATTAATTTTGATATTTCTATATGTTTTATTTTATTTTATACTTTATAAAATTATGCACAATGCTTTCTGCTGTTATCAAGTCAACAAAACAAATTTGAACAAATTCAATATCCCCAAACAATTTTTTGTTTCGCTTATGAAAGATTTCGGGTGCTGAAGCAATTCCAAACGGTAATATATTAAATTTGTATCTATCAAATGGAGAAGTGAAAGAATAAAGTTCAGAGCTTTCTTCATTTAAGGAAATTTGAAAAAGAAAATATAATATAGTATAATTCTATATTACATATAATATAGAAAACTATTTATTACCTTCTAACTCATTACCAATTTCATCACTAGATGATATAATGTGATACTTGCGCTTAAAAGCTTCAATTCGATTTCTTATTTCGGACTACTTTCGCATAAGCCTGGTTTCTAAACTACACTGCTCAAAAAAATTACAGGAACATGTAGTTTTAAAAATGTGCAAATATTTACATCGATAACTAACGCCAAATAAAGCATCCAATACAATTTATTGCATAGCAAAAAAAGGAACAAAACTTCACATGCAAATTAACATTCATGATATAATTAACCAGAAAAACGGTACAATTGAAGAAATCATGATTTCGCAGATGTTTTTTTCCCTCCATCTCAGCTGTAAAATTCAATTGGTCAGCCTTTGTTATGTATGAAAAAAGACAACTTGAAAATGTCTCATCAACGAGATTTACCGGAATCCATAACTTTGCAAAATATAAGGAATTTTGAATCTATACAAGCACAAATAAGTGTAACAGCTACTGCTGGAGTGGCAAGGAATGACATTTCATGGCTGTGAAATTGATTCCAAGAAACATGGATTGCTAGACGTCGACCGAGGTAAGGTCGTCCACGTGTTAACACAACAATTGATGGCCGATATATTCTATTAACAGCTCGTTGAGCTAGAACAGCCAATGCTACTCAATTGCTAACAGTTGCATTTGGATCAACACGAAGAATGTCAAGCCAAACAGTCCTAAATAGGCTTCCTCAGGGTGGTCTCTGTAATGTTTGATTGTGGTTCGAAAATATAGTGAAATGAGATACGCGACTTTTAAAACTTAATTTAAAAATTAAAATAGGCTTGTAGCACTCCCACGGAGGCTTACTCAACTGCTCCCATGTAACAAAGACCTTCAACTAGACTCCTCAAAATTTTCTTTTACCTCCTTCCTCGCGGGCAGTACTGCTATCCTCGCGTAGCGGAGGCTCTGAACCGTTGTTCGGAGGGGAGGGGAATACTACATCTCCCCACCAAGCTTTAACGTTACATTTATTTACAAATTTAACTCAGCAGCTGAAACTCTTAACATTAACACTCACAATAATCATACAATGCAAAATTAATTCACAATTACTAACACTAAATGCACAATAATAATTATAAAAAAGAAGCAACACATAAGCGCGAACACAATTACACATTACAAATCATCTAAAATCATACACATTATAAAACGTTAATTGATGTAAACTTCATAATTTTAAAATGATTCAAATTAGTAAGATATACTAAATGTAAAAGAATTGTAAGAACACATAAAATAGCATAAATATACATATAAAGAAACCAAAAGAATATCCTTGCATTCAGCAATAATTGATAGTGTTCACACTAAGCGTGATCTGCATAAGGCATTTTAGATCCCGCACAATGTTTCAGAGTTATGTTAAATCTTTGCAGGGAGAATGCCCATCTTTGTAGTCTGGACAACTGCGGTGCACTTTTCGTTAAAAATGGGAGC
>BMAW01083165.1:109562-204792 GCA_019974015.1 Nephila pilipes | reverse complement strand
CCTCTCTCCTCATATCGATGGCAGCGCCACCTATATTGTTTTTCTTAGTCCGGTGAATCTTACACTGACTCACATAAAATATTGGGTAAGTCTTTTCATACAACTTTTGGGATAATCATGCAGCAATGCCGACTGATGAAGCTTCTGAATGAATGATGTACGGCCGGTTCATCACAGGAGTATTTAAGGAAGGAGCATCGGCAAGCGCACCTTTTAATTTTTTGAACCCTTCTTCATGTTTATCAGTCCATGGAATTTTGTCGGAGACTCTCTTTTTAGTTAACTCCGTGAGGGGATACACAAGCTCTGAATACTTGAGAATGTATTCGCGATAGTAATTGCACAAACAGAGAACACTATGTAACTCTTTCGTATTTGTCGGAGATGCTAAGTTTCTTTTCGCACGCACCTTTTCTGGATCAGGCTGATGCCTTCCCGAACCGACAACGCGTCCTAAAAATGTCACATGGAGTTTCACGAAACCACACTTCTTAAGGTTCATAATGAAGTTTAATTCTTCCAACTTCGATAAAATGATGTTTAAATGCTGCAAATGTTCACTGAAATTTTTCGAAAATATGGCGATGTCATCTATATACGCACGGGCGAATTCATTATAAGGAGCAAGTGCTTTGTTCATTACCCTTTGAAAAGTCGTAGATGCATTTTTCAACCCAAAACTCATGACTTTAAATCAATACATTTGGCAATGAGTTTGGAAAGAAGTAAAATCTTTACTTTCTTCCGACATCGGGATTGCCCAGTATCCCTTCAAAAGATCCAAAGTTTACGATTAATCGACTGGATTACAGAATTAATCCAGTCGATTACGTTAGCTCTGCCAATCGACTGGATTAATTCTGTTGCGTCTTCCATAGGGAAACCATCCGTTACCGTCGCACAGTTCAACGCCCGGTAATCGATGCACAATCTCATGGATCCATCTTTCTTATTCACACAGACTACCGGATATGCATTCTCAGCGTTGCTTTCCTCGATTAATCCTAATTCCAATAATTCTTGGATTTGTTGATCTACTTTTCCCTTCAGTGCTTCCGGGATCCTGTACATGAACGGTTTTTTCCGTTCGACGTTTGGCTTTAAATTGATTTTATGGACATCAACTTTAGCAATGTTTACATTGCCCGTAAGCAGTTTTTGGTACTTACTTAATAATTCTAGCAATTCGGTTTCTTCCTCATTTTCCAGATGACTTACATCAGTACGCATCAATAACTCTTTCATTCCGGTCCTCAAAGAAGTTGGAGTGGAAAGAACTTCACCAAAATCTTCATCGTCTTCAAATATCACACCGATTGCTTTAACTCTTGGGTAATACCTCCTTATCTTATTCACATGACAATGCCGAATTTTTCCATCACTCAATTTCACTTTATAAGGGTGAGAACTATTTCTCCAGGGCCGGTCCACTGCGCGTAGAGCTTGTTCGTTGAATCAGGTATCAATAAGTATACTTTTTCGCCCATCTCAAAACTTTTGGAACGAGCTTTACGATTGAAATATCTTGCATAAGCTTCTTGTCTTCCGGAGGCAATTAATGACGCCTGCTCAGCAGCCATCTCTATATTGATCTTTTGTTCTTGTAAGTAGTCCACCACAATTTTTCCCATGTTCAACGGAATGGCAATGTCACCATACCAGCTCAATTTTAATACACTCAGAGTACCTCTAGCTGTTCGTCCATACATCAACTTGAAAGCTGAAACTCCCGTAGTGCAGTTCGGTACTTCTCTGTATGCTAAAAGCAAGTACGGGATATATTTGTCCAAATTACTTGGATCAGTCTTCATAACGTGGTGCAAAGAAGTTTTGAATACTTTGTTGTATCTCTCCACGAGTCCATTCGACGCCGCATATACAGGAATTGAAAATCGTGGGGACAGCCTAAGCACTTCATGAATTCTTAACTTTGAAGTTAAATTAGTGCCCATGTCGCTGGCAATGACATTTGTAATTCCTGTCCTCATAAATATCTCCATTAGCGCGTCGCATGTTGTTTTGGCAGACAACGATCAAAGAGGAATCGCTTCCGTCCACCTGGAATGTTGGTCTACCATAACAAGACAGTATTTGTGTTTCCTGGCCGACGGTGGGTCATTCTCGCCAATTATATCAACATTCACGACCTCGAAAGGCAAATCTGGCCTGAGAACAGGGGTTATATGTATTTTGTCTATAGTTTTCTCTTAATTGATAATTATTGCAAGATTTGCAATACTCTAAAATGTCCTTCTTTAAATCAGGCCATCAGAAGTTAAAACGAACTTTTTCCCTGGTCTTTTTAAATCCCATATGACTTCAGAAAACAGATTCGTGAGCCAATTATAATACTTGAGGTCTTCTAATTTTAGGCAAAACCAGTTGAGCCATCTTTTCTCCAATTACTCTATCGTCGTGGAATAGTAGATCATCTCTCAAATAGACAGGATTACTGATTTATCATTGCATCACTAGTTGAAATACCTAGATATTTTAATTGTTTCAAACAATTATCATCATTCATTCTAGGTAAAGAAGCACAAATTTTCTTTTCATCTAAAACTTCTAACTCACAGTTCATCGACATTCAAAAAATTAATATGGTACCTTTGATGCTTTTCGGTGCGTTCAATTCCTCCGAATAAACCATGATTTATAGTTTCCTCTCTTAACCCCTTTAAATTCAACTTTCCTGCGATAAATTTTGTATTATAAGATCTCTGGCTACCCATATCTATTATAACCCTAATCAAATGCTTCAAATTATTTTCTTTAATATAAACTATTAATGTTTGAAGATAAACTTCCCTAGAACAACTATTGTTCGAAAGCGTTGTGTTTTCAATAACTTCGTTTAATTCGAGACTTTCATTTTTAAAATGTTTATTTTCTTCGTAACACATGATATCAGCATGTCTTTTTCCACAAATCGTACATTTTACTTTTGTTTTATAAAAAGAACTTATGTGTCCCGGTTTGATACAGAAAAAACAAAAACCCTTTTTAATTAATATTGATTTGACTCTTCAAGCAGTAAACTCCTCCATAATGCGCAATTTATACTAGCATGAGATGAGTTTCCACAGAACAGACACTTAGATTTCGCAGCGGAATTATATACAAACAATTGGTTGGCAGCTTTAGGTCCCTTTTCCCTCATATCACTGCGTTTGGCTTTTTGCCAACTCACGGTATTAACACTTAGTGGGGAATTGAGAGAGCGTATTTTGAATCTCTTTTTTTTAAATATAACTCCGTCTTTTCTTTCACGATTAACTGCTTGTTTAAAAATTCAATTAAATCATTAAGTTATTTGGAGTGTTGACCTTGGTAATATGGGCTTGGATTTCACTTCTGGCTACCAGGAGGGGGGTAATTGTTAAAAGCATGTGTTGCGGCGCGGCTCTTTAAATGTAATGACATGATTTAATGGGTGCACTTTCTTTCTGTTTGCTTTTTTCTTTCTTGCTTGCTTCTTAGAAGTTCGAAGGTGAATTTATGGTGGTTAGGGCTTTTGGTAGCAGATGTTCTCAGCTGTTAGTTTCATTCGGTCGGTTTTTATTTGTAGCGACAGTCATGACGAAAAGAAAGTATTTATCTGATACTGAGATTTGTGAAATAATAAATGAATCTGACAGTAATGTTAGCGAAAATAATCCAAATTTGTACATAGACATTAAAGTAAAAAAAAGTGGGGGGGGAATAAATGTGCTCTTTGCTAAAATCTTTCGTGAACCGTCAAAATATGAGTGTAAGACATGTGACGTTGTACTATGCATTGATTTTTTTTATAAATATACCATACAGCAAAATAAGATTTATTTTTTTTATATCTATATGTTCCATGTAATGGTACATCATTACACCATGAAATTTATGTAATATATGTAAATATATTTTGCATTTTCTTAAAAGTATGATTTTTTATGTAATTTTATGTATAAAACATTCAATTTTCGATTAAGTCTTTTATTCTTTTGTATATATTAAGTTTAATGCATTTTAAATAATATACGTAAATACCAAAATATTTTAATAAATATCCTTTTTAGAGGAATTTTTTTCACGAATTAGGCTTAATATCTAAAACCGTCTGGGCACAGCGCGACACTCCGGGGTAAGAAGCCGCGGGCCCAGAGAAGCACTTTTTTTTCTCCCTCCGGTAGCGAAAGGGTTAATAGATGATGTACTCGATAGACTACAAGACGCAAAAGTGTATACAACCTTGGATTTGAAGAATGGATTTTTCCATGTCGACGTCAATGAGGACTGTCGGAAATTCACTTCATTTATTGTTCCCGACGGACAATATGAATTTAACAAAGTACCATTTGGCTTAAGTACTAATCCCAGTGTTTTTCAAAGATATGTTTACAATATATTTCGAAATTTGTATCATAGTAATAATTTACATGGACGATTTAATACTTCCATCCACAGATGAAGATGAAGGTTTGGGTAAACTAAGAGTCGTTCTTGAAGTTGCATCCAAGTACGGTCTTGAAATCCAATTCAAAATGTGCCAATTTCTATAAAGAAAAGTAGAATTTCTAGGACGTATTGTGGAAAATGGTACTTTACGCCCTTCACTCACTAAAACGTTCACCGTAAGAAAATTTTCTAAGCCAACAACAGTTAAAGAGTTTCTTAGGCCTGACTGGTTAATTTCGAAAATTTATACCTGAATATTCTAAAATAGCGAATTACTTTCTGGCTTATTAAGAAAAGAGAATCCCTTTAATTTTGGTCAATCTCAAAGAGAAGCTTTTGAAAACCTCAAGGAAATTTTGACAAACAGTCCAGATCTGACTGTTTTCAAACAAGGAAAAAGAACTGAATTGCATACTGACGCAAGCCAATAGGGTTATGGTGCTGTGCTGTTCCAAGAAGCAGAAGATGGAAAGTTGTATCCTGTCCACTACAAGGTCTAAGGAAACAATCCTTTCTGAAGAAAAATATAGTAGTTATGAGCTAGATGTCCTTGCTATTTTAGAAGCTCTGAAGAAATTGCGTTTTTACCTATAAGTTAAAAATTCAAGATAGTGACAGATTGCCAAGCAATCCAAAAAACCATGTGCAAGAAAGACCTAGTTACCGCATTGTTAGATGGACATTACTGCTCCAAGAATTTGAATATGAAGTAATACACCGATCAGGTCAAAGGATGAAGCACATTGACGCTTTAAGCAGATATCCAGTCATGATGATTGGGGATGATACATTGACCTCCAGATTGAAGAAAGCACAGTAGGAAGATGAAAATATTATCACATTAAAGACACTCCTAGGAAGCGAGGCATCCCAGGATTTTTTCGCAAAAAATTGGATTCTATACAAATTCGTAAACGGACGTGAACTCATAGTTGCCCCTAGTGGTATGCAGAATGAATTAATTAAACTAGTTCATGAAAAGGGTCACTTCTCAGCGGCCAAAACTGAAGAAGTGGTCAAACAAGAATTCTTTATTCCAAATTTATCTAAAGTTACCAACATGTAATAGTTAATTGTGTACCTTGCATTCTATCCAATAGAAAGTCAGGAAAAAAGGAAGGATTTCTGAATCCAAATACTTTTAAGATGAGTCGCCTCTAAATACTTATCATGTCGATTTTATCCGTTTATTGCCATCAACTAATAAAAACTATCAGCACATTCTGACAATAATTGATGTTTTTACGAAATTCACCTGGTTATACCCAGTAAAAAGTGTTTCTACAGAAGAAGTTATAAAAAGGCTGAAAGTACAACAAAGTACATTTGGCAACCCCAAACGAATAATAACCGATCGAGGATCTGCATTTACATCGAAAACCTTTTGTGACTATTGGGCAGAAGAAGGAATACAACATTTACAAATTACCACAGGCGTTCCACGAGGTAACGGTCAAGTCGAAAGAGTCCACCGCACTCTTACTCCGGTGTTGACCAAGTTATCACTCGATAATGCAACGAAATGGTATCGATATGTAGACAGGCTGAACAGTACTATCAGTCGTAGTACTAAGTGGACACCATTTGAACTATTAACTGGCGTCCAGATGAGAAATAAAGAAGACATATAGATTAGAGACCTACTAATGGAGAAACTAGAAGAAGAATACCTTGATCAAAGGGGAAGCATCCGTCAAGATGCGAAACGAAATATTTTAAAGATTCAGTCTGAGATCCAAAGAAATTTAATAAGAAGAGAAAAAGGGCTTCCAAGTACCAGATTGATGATTTAGTAGCGGTCCAACGTACCCAATTTAGTGTAGGCCTCAAACACAGACCTAAATTTTTCTGACCATATCGAGTTGCTAAAATTAAGCCCAGAGATAGATATATAATACAGAAAGTAGGCGATCACGCAGGCCCGAATATAACCACCACCTCTGCTGATCTAATGAAATACTTCTCCCCTGGGTAGATAAAATCAGACAACCTTATGTTCTCAATAGCAAATCCTTTTTGATTTTTTTTAAAAATTTTTTGTCATGTTTATATTTTATAGTTATATAGCTATAAACTTGTGTTCGATCAGATTGTAAGGTCATCACCAGATGTCGCTGAGATCATCGACGCTCAGGAGTGGCCGAACTGTAGGATGTTTACATTTTGAGACGCCTTCCAACACTAAAGGCACCACGAACTTGATCTCTACTTTGTGACCTCATTCCAAGGGGCTCACACAAGTACCGGCAGACGCAAAGGCAAGGCCAACATGTAAAAACGTGCGATCTGATAGCTCCTTAATATGTATGCCCAATAGTTTTTTTTTTAACTTTGTAAATACTGTACAGAAATATATTCTCTGATTAAATGTCAGTTTCTAAAAATCCGCCTCTTTTTTTGAACCCAGAAAACCCCTAGACACCTTTAATACGAGCTATGTACCCCCTTTCTGTAGATAGGATTCTACACACACACACACACACACACATATATATATATATATATATATATATTTCTCGTCTTGATTAATGAATTTGCTGCAAAATTATGATTTTATGTACTTGTATATAAATAAAGATTCCATCGAAGAACTGTTTCTACTTAAATCTTAGCGATTTTAAGAAGCTATTTTTTTTCAAACATCTCTTAATACCAATTAATATATGTGATTGAAATCATTTTTGAAAAGTTATGAACATATGAAACCTCTATAGAGCAATAAAACCTGTTAAATGTTATCAAACTATCATAAAAAATTTTACTTTTAAGACAGCTACATTTCTTGTAAAAATTCTAGATAGGGGTGCCTGCTAATTTTTTAAAAATTCAATTTTAGTAAGTAAAGTCTTTAAAATTTTCTTCTCTCTGCGGAATCTTTGTGATTTCAGCGAAAATTGTTGTAATGATGTTTTTTACGTCTCATGGCATAGAATTTCTAATGCCTATGAATACTTAAAATATCGAACTATTCCGATAAGAATCTAAAGTATATGCAATATGTGGTTATGCGAAAGGAAAACACAGTCGAATATCTCTATATTAGTCATGGGGTGTATACATTAGGTTGCTGCAGTTACACTTATTAGCGACATTCCCTGATTTATTATCGAAAAAGGCTGGATTTGTGTTTATAAAGTAAATAAAAGCATTTTGTGCAGTATAATGCTCTTATCTTAAAAATTAGAAATGAATTTATTTTATCTTCAACACTTTACTTTAACTCTAAATAATTCAGATAAAAACCAACGTTTTTAAAAACGTTTTTATACGGTGGCAAAGTTTTTTAAAGAAAATTATTGAAATGTTAGTTAAAACTGGTCGCAAATATCTAAATATTGCATTGTTAGGCAAGTAAGAACGGTTCCCGAAATTTCAGAGATCTAGCTTGATGGGAAGTTGGTTAATTTAACGATAGAAAATTTGATGACACACTGATATACACACACACAGAGAGAAACACACACCAAGTGAAATACATAAAAACGTTAAAAGTAACTAAAATTAATTAATTCATCCGGTAAATTAAATGGCTGGAATGCAGTTTAACCCAATCACTCTTGGAGACAAGAATTATTTGGCGGTATTTTGCCAAATGTGGCTACGCTGGTCCATTCTACGGACTTAACGTTCAGCCAAACAAAAAAATCGCCAAGTTTGGTGCCAATTTTTGAAATCGTGCCAAGTGGTTGGGATAAACTGCATTATTGAAGAAAATACTAACTAAAACTTGTCGCAAATGTCTAAATATTGCATTGTGAGGCGAGTGAGAACGATTCCCAAGGTTTCAGAGTTCTAGCTTGATGGGAAGTTGGTTAAATTAACGATCGAAAATTTGATGACACACACACACACCAAGTGAAATTCAGAAAAACGTTTTAAAAACAAAATTAATACATATGACGCCATCTGTAAGTAAAATATGAACTATTTCTGAAAATGGCTACAAAAATTATTGAAGCATAGATAGAAGTATTTTTCTTACATTTAAATACTTTAAGACTATTTCTAATATATTTATACTCCCCAATTTTTTATTATGTGTAAATTACATTTTGAGGGAAATTTTGCGATTTCTTTGTGTTAGAATATTCCATGGTTTTTAGGAAAATTAGAAATGCACTTCTTAATTATGTTTGTCATAAATAATCCATCTTTACCGACCTGATGCCGCTAAAGGCTTTAGTGTAAGGAGGTGACGTACATTAAATATATCGTGGCTCCAAGTTTTCTTTTTGGCATAGCATAAAAGTTTGGAGAGAGAGGTGCTAGCTTAGGAATTATCCTCGTAACTTAATCGAGGCTCAAAATTACGACCCGTTGCTATTGTTCCATCGCTTTGCTTTTGAGTATGACGTCAATAGAGCAATCAATCAATACATCTGCAAAGAAATTGTCTCACTATTCATGAAGTGGGGGGTCCCCTGTCTGAAACTCTGCAACGGTTGGTAAATTTTCGGCCTAGAAAAAAAGAAAATTCGAACAATTGGTCGACTCACATCTTATTAAATTGATTTTTCTGGATCAGGGCCTCACAAAAATTGGGTATGCAGAAGCTACCTCGTTTTATTCATCTTTTTGTTCAACGATTCTTTGGAACTGGTTGCTCTCTTCCTCTCCCCATTACTACTGGTTGAACTCTCTAATATGAAATTGTTCTATTTCTTAACTAAGGCAGTAGAAGCTGAATGGTCACTGTTCGTTAGTGAAATTAGTATAATTAACACGACGGACCAGTCCTTTTCGGACAAATTTTTTACTAAAACTTAACAATAAAAATTGATGGTCCAATCATAAGTAAAGTTATTACAGTTATTGTAGGTGCCAGCGTGACAGAAGTTACCCATGTCCGTTATTGCTGAAAATCGTTCAGCTTCTGCCTAGTTATAAGAGAGGACCGGTAGGAGGCGCGCACATGCATCAACATCCCGCCCGGCCTTGCCATGTTCTCATGCAAGAATTTAACAATTTATGTAAATTATTAAAATACAATATTTTTTTTTTAAAAAAAGAATTATAACAAGTAAATAATAAGTGATTAAAATTGACAACTAAATATAAAACATTAATATTAAGTAGAGAAATAGTTCAAGCACAGAAATAATGATGAAATATATAAACATAAAAATAATAGCCAATATGTATAGTAAATAATTCGATACATGAAACAAAATGCAATAAATTTAAATTGGTAATGTGATTTATAATCATTTCAGTAAATTTACTTCTTGTTGGTAGCAAAATAGAATGTTTACCGGAGTACGAGAGTTGCAACTTTTCAAGTCTTCTTACTACTCTTACGATACCTTTACCATCTAAAAATGGGAACAAATTTAAAATCTTACTTTTATAGCAAATATTTTGTATAGCTGTCATTTCTATGTGGAATGACCTGAGTTGTTCTTGTTTTAGTAAGAAGTATTCTGCTCCCATCACCTCCTCTGAAGTGAATGATCCCTCTTTCTTATTTCCAGGATTTTTACAATCGAACATAAACCTGAAAAGGAAACTTATTACTCGAAAAATAGTTAGAAATCCATTACTATAAGTAAGTAAATAATCAAAAATAGTTTGATTTAAATTTAAAGTTAGCACAACATTTTCTTTTGAATCCTTCGATTTCAATTCAAGCAAATACTCTTCATTAAGTTCTGGACACTCGGAATCAGTACCTGGGAGTTCATCAAATTGCAAAAATGATGGACCATTCCACCACTTATCGTCAGATAAAAGGAGTCAGCACTTAGTCCCCTATACAAGATATCTGAGGGATTGTCCTTTCCAGAGCAATGAAACCAAGAATCAGAATCCGTTAACTTGGTGATCTCCTGCACTATGTTGGCCACAAATTGTTTCCATTTTTTCGCAGAACCTTTAATTCAGAACAGAACTATTTTGGAATCTGTCCAGTGGAACACTTTGCATTCCTTTTTCTTGCAGATGATTTCTTGCACTTTAAAACTCAAACGAGCCACAACTAAAGCTCCGAAGAGTTCAAGTTGAGGTAAGGTAATAGCTTTCAGTGGTGCTACTCTCGTTTTTGAAGTGATGAGATTTACACGCACTTCATTTTGTTTTTTCACATTCACATAAATGGATACTCCGTAGGCAATTTAGAAGCATTGCAAAAGGTGTGGATTTCGATGACGTCATTTATCTCAAAATTTGTAAAATCAAGACTAAATCTTGGAACTCTGAGTTTGTTTAACAAGGGCGATTCCTTGCACCAGTTTACCCACCTTTCCACTATTTTTTGGGGTAAATCTTCAACCCAAGTGATTTTATTCTTTCAGACTTCCTGAATGAGGCATTTTATTCTTGTAGTGAAGGGAGAAATCAATCCAAGTGGATCAAATATTTTCCAAATATATATAGTGAAGAGAAACCGCGAATAGACCAATGTCACAAAGTGATATAAGAAGTGTTTTTCTCGAGGGTCTTGACCTGTAATCCAGTCATCAGCATACATGAAGGAATCTAGATGTCGTACAGTTTTAGGATGACTTTTTTTACATTTCTCAAGGTGATGTTTAACTGTAGCTGCTAGCAGAAATGGGCTAGCGTTAACGCCAAAAATAATCCTGTTGAAACGGCAAATTTGTAATGAAGGCATTTTCTTATCACTTGGATTACTTTCTGTCCACAAAAATCGTACAGCGTCTTTATGCTTATCCGCCAAACAAATTTGAAGAAAAGCCTGACGAATAACGGATGATATTGCAATTCAATTTAACCTAAAATTTATTAGCACATCTAAAAGTTTAGGATTTAAATTGGGACCAGGCCACAAGCAATCGTTAAAAGAAAGTTCATTAGTTTGATGTAAGGCAGCATCAAATACAATACGAGTAGAAGTTGTGACTCGACCCACCTTTTTTATTGCTTGATGGGGTAAATGATATATTTGTTTGTGTATATTTGCCTCAGTATTTTCTACTTTCTCTATAATTCCTTGATTCAAAAAATCTTGAATCGTTTTTTGATATTGAGAATAAAGTATTTTATCTCTCTGTAACCTTTGCCATAAATTTTGGAAACATTGTTTTGCTACAGAAAATTTATCAGATAATTCTTTCCAGTTTTTACGGAATGGCAGTTCTACTATGTATCGTTCATTATTAAATTTTATAGTTTCTTTAAAAATATTCATAGCTTGATCATCTTCACGGTAGTAAGGGTCATCTTTTATGCCAAGAGATTCAAGTTCAAAAAAGAGTTTTAATGTGTTCTCAACAGAATTATCATCCTTAAGGAGGTAACACGATAAGTTATTATTTTTGTTTTCCCGGAGCCTTCCACCAGCAACCGATTCAAATTCAGTTTCTTTGAATATTAATTCCTCATTTACTTTGTAAACTTTATCTTTTATCATTCTTCAGAAAATATCGGCGTTTAATAATGCATGAATCTCTTAAGCTTAAAAAAAATATGGATCCGATAAATTTAAAATATCAGGAATTTTTATTTCTGAAACATCTAAGTTAACACTAAATGTCAATCCAGTAAATTTTTCTGTCACAAAAAAATTCTATGTGTTCCTTAAAACCACCGCTTTCATTAGAGATAAAAGTACTCATTTTTCCCTTTACATTTTGTTTTGTTGAATTGAGTCCAGAAACGGAAGTTTATATTTTTTCTGATCTAATACCAAGAAAATCACTTATTTTTCTAAATAAAATGTTTATATTTGAAGCGGAATCAAAAATCGCTGTGCATTTAATCAATCTTCCTTCTCTATTTTGCAAAAGTATATGCCCAGTTCAAATTAAAAGCCTTTCTGGTCAGTTTTATTGCGATAGCATTACAGAAAGTAGAAGGATTTGTTACTTCTCTCTCTCCCCCTAATGTGAGTTCTTTTTTGTAGTTGTTTCGGAATCTCCGTCGGAGAAAGACGTTACTTTTTCACCTCCTTGAGTGGGTGGCGTTCGTGCCTTGAAACCTTGTTTACAGCAACTAGTTTTAGAATATCTCGCTCCACAGCTACACACATAGGTCGAAGCGCACTGAGATTTCCTGTGATTTTTTCGTAAGCACAGTTCACAGAGTTTTTGCAATCGCACAAGATCTAGTATCTTATTGGGGGTTAGTTCTAGGAATTTTTTGCATCTGTATATTAGATGAGGAATTTTTTCAATACAAACTAAGCAGTTCCTATTTTCAATAGTTTGATTCGTTAAAATAGTTTTAGTACTGAAAGAAAATTAGATTTTCTAATTATAGCTTTTGTTTCACCCGCACAATTTCTATCTAGAGATACAAGGATTGTTTCGCATTGTTCTAAAAATGTTATAAACTCGCTAAATGTTGGAACATCTTTGGCTTTTAGACTCAAATCAAAATTCTTTTGGGATTTCCTTATCTAATTTTTTAGCATAATATTCAATAAAAAGACATCAAATAAATTATTTTGTTCGTATTTAAGTACTTTCAAACCCCGTAAGTGTTTCTTAAAGCAATTAATCATTTCACGGATTTCGTTAGGATTTTCTCGTTTTATTTTCTTAAAATTTAAAATTGATTGTACATGTATATGAACGATTAATCTTTTACTATCGAACCGTGATTCAAGTGCTTCATACAATGATGAAAATGTGTTGAATGTGGAGGCAAATTCTTTAACTTCATTTGAAAGGCATGAACTTAAATAATACAGTTTCTGTGACTGTATCAGTTGATTTTTCGATGTAATTAAATCATCGAATTAAGATTTAAAGTTGCTGAAATTTTCATATTTTCCCGAAAATATGGGAAGTATTATTGGTGGAATTTTCGTTGGAACAAGAAAAGTTCCATTTTCATATTTATTATTTTCAACTGCAGTCACAGATGATTTATTATTAGAGTTAATTAATTTTTTAACTTTTACCTCCAAATCTTCGAGGCGAATTTCGCAGTTTTCCAAATCTTCTTCAAATTCAGCTACTTCATAGGGAGCGGCATTTTCAAGTCGAAAGAAAATATTTTTTAGCTCATCTGAATTTGATTTAAATTTATCTTTGAGTTCCATTGGATCAACATCATTGGTCACTTTATCAAAAAATGTTTCTATTCTAGTAATATTTCCCTTCAAGAAAGTTTTAACTATGCTTAGTTTTTCAATACTATACATAGTAATTGATCTTAAGGCTCGACTGAACCAGAAATGTTCGTTAGTTAAATTAATATAATTAACCCGATGGACCAGTCCTTTTTGGACACATTTTTTTTATCAAAACTTAGCAATAAAAATTAATGGTTCAATCATAAGTAAAGTTATTACAGTTATTGTGGGTGTCAGCGCGACAGTAGTTACTCTCGTCCGTTATTGCCGAAAGTCGTTCAGTTTCTGCCTAGTGTTATCAAATGACCGGTAGGAGGCGCGCATATGCATCAACAATTACTGTCCCGAGCTTGCGATCGGCGTAGTTTCCATCGGATCTTGAGTACTGGTCCTAGTACCACTAAAGATCCTTCGTGTTGCAGGATTGATGTACGTTAAATTTGTTAAGGCGCAAGGTCTCCATATTGGAATGATGAAGAAGATAGAATGAGATACCAGTTTAGAATGTTGCCCGCGTTTCTTAACTGAGGTTCATGAGGTGGTTAATGATCAATGTGTTGTTTCTAAACGTGACGCTAATATTTAATGGGAAATTTCAACTCTTTAGTCTCGTAACCCTTGAAAAGACGACTGGAGTTCCTGAATACTCGAAAATAAAATAAAACTTCAATAGTCAAGGAACACATCTCCTCTATTTAAAAGTGATTATCATCGTTTGTGGTATGGTGAAGATCTGTCGTAGTTCGTAATGAAACATGAAAAGAGAACCTAGCCCGAAGGACCTTTATCTCCGGTATGAGTTTAACCTGATAAAAGTTTACTTGCCCATTTTTGGTAAAAATTAATAATAAATTTAAATTCTAATAAATATGAAAATATACTATTGTAAAGTTAGATGAATATATTAAATTTAATAAAATGTTAAAATTATAGGAGAAATAGGAATAATGTTGAAGTTAGGAATTACAGTGCAGAGGGGTGTGGGAAAACAGGGTAAAATGAAGCCGACCAATCAGGAGGCTTGCTACTCAGGTTTCCTATTGGTTGAGAGTTAAGGGTGCTTATGGTGATGCTGAGTTAGGATTTTCTAGGGTAATGTACTCAGATAATCTGAGAACTATTGAAATTACGATAATTTCTTTGATATTTTTTTGTTTCTTGAAGGGAGGGGGTTTGGATTATTTTCAAAGTTATTATTAAATTTGGTAGTGGTCGTAGTTCAGACCATTAAATTGTACATTAAACTTTGACAAGCAGCATCGGTTGAACAGCATGTAATCAACTCAACTCTTTTTGAGCAAATATAGTTCACTTTCCGTTGAATGTACTGAAGAAACGCGAATTAAAATATATGTGGTACGCTATTTATAAGAGAATTTTTAGATCATTTTGTGTACTTTCATCACATGCATTAAATGTCTTCCTCAAGAGTTAGTTATATTCGTAAAAGAAGATCTGATGACGAATCTAGGTAATTATCTGTGTTGTGTGTGGCTGTGTATGCAAGCAGCGCGTTTTATATACATTTTAATAACAAAATGCTATGATCACCATTTTTGTGTATGCTTCTGTGAAAATAAAAGTTTTAATGTTTGTTAGCCGGTTTTGTTATGTGTTTGAATGTTACGAATTTTGTTTTTGCCTCTTGTTATGAATGGATATCTTTGTTAGATTTCTTTAGAATTAGAATATATGTAAAACTTTGATTGGCATTCCAAAACATTGGAATTAAATGCAGAAATTATTTAATCTTATAATGGTTGGAAGCTTCCGATTTAGAAAATTAATCGTTGTTAATTAAAGTTAATTAATTATTAAATTAGAGTTAATTAATTTATTAATAGTTAATTTTCCTTCCCCCCGACTCATGTTCACCATATTGTGTTTATATTGATAACTAGTAGTAAAACGGAACATATTATTTTTTCAAAGTATTCCTTATTTTATCATTTTTTAAAAGTATTTAATTCATTGTTATGATATATACTAAACATTTTTTTAGATATTAGAGATGGATACACTAGGATTTTCGTTGTTTTGATAAATTATGTGTTATAGTTATTTAGTTTTCATATTTTATTATTTATTTTTTAAATTGTTAATGTGTTCACATACATTTAGTGTTATAATTTTACTATAGTACTTCTATGACATGTTTTTTTTTATTAATATGAATAGAAAAGATATTTGCATTTAATAAAAACCTTCAAATTCAGTCAGTGATTATGAATTTAAGTTTATTTATTTATTTTTAAATTATACATCTGTATCAAAAGTACATTTAAATGTTTATACCAAATTTATAAACTTATATTAGTATTGTTCCCATACTCATTTAAGATTTTTTCTCATTTTTAAATAAATTATAATGTAGATTCCTTGTCTTAAAGTTATGTAGAATATTGTACTGTCAATTTTATGTAATTGCTTGTCATAAATTGTGAAGTACATAGATTTCCAATGTATGATAAAGTTTTTTTTTCTAATCTTTTCAAAGTATTTGTCTACCTTAGGTGAGCAATTTTGTCAAAAAATTTTATTATTGATGGAGACATTTTTAAATTTTCTAGTTTCTATAAATGTTTTTCTTAATACTATGTTGTATAATAGAAATAAATCGTCAGATTTATTATTTGCTTTACACAACAATCTTTCAATCATTAAATGTTTATTATTTAGTTTAACATATAACCATAAAAGTAAAGCAGTCCTCTAGTTTTATTTTATTTATATGTTTATTTAGAAACAATTATAGCATTTTATGGTTAGTAAGTAAATTGTTATGTAAAGTTACTTTTAATATTTGATACAATATAACATTTTTAAAAGTTAAAGCAAAATTTTTAGTGCTCCTAGGATTTCTGGAAATTTTTTGGTGTGATAGCAGTTTCGATGTGACAAATTCGTTTTTGATTACTCTGATGTCTCTTACTTTGAGTTCATTTTGCTTTTTAACTGTTTCTTAAAATTTATTTATTGTTCTTTGTCTTTGCTGAATACTTTGGAGGATTTTTTAAAAATTTTCTTTCATGTGTGTCTGAAAAGGGTGAAATACATGTTTTACAGAAGTGCATAAATAAAGATTAATTTAATTGAAAAAATGAAATGTTCAATTTGGAATAAATTAATGAATTTATTCTCTTTCACAAAACTGTTCTGTAAAAAACTAAGCCTTTTTTTATATGATTCTTACTGCATAACGCTACTATATGTTGTATAAATTTCTTTAATATAATTTTTTTTACTTATTTTTATTCTATCTATTCTATTTCATGTATAAACTCAAATAATTGAATTGTATTACAATAATTATAACAAATAGCTATGCATATTTAACATTATTATGTCTATAAAAGTTATTTATTATAATTATAAGTCATAAATAATTTTAGTTTTAAATAGTTTGAATTATTAATAATAATTAATAGAAATAATTAATTGTAATTAATTATGATTAAATATTTTTATTTATTCCTTTAACATTTTATAATCTACATTTTCTCATTTCATAATGTTTAAATTTACTAATTTCTTTTTTAGAAATATTTTTATTTCAGTTAACTGATCATTATTTACATCATCTTGATTTTCTAGTTATGTTAACTGATCATTATTTACATCATTTTGATTTTCTAGTTATGTGTTGCAACATTGGCATTCTAATTTCTAAGTCAACATATTTTCTCCAAAATTGCCGAAAGGCATCCAATACTATCAGTTTAAAGTAGTTAATGATCTTCAAACTAGTTTCGCTTAAAATATTTCCTCTAATGTATTTCTATAATATGTATGGAAACTTATTTCATGTCCCAATTCATATATTTCACAATTTCAGCTTTAAGAAGAAGAAAAAAAATTGAATGTTACAGAATGACAATTTTTTTTTTACAATTTTGTTTGTGTAATCTAGGTAGGACAAGGGTAGGAACTATCTACTGTGTAATCAGTTGGTAGTTCCATACATATTTTAGCATGACAATACTACATTGCATAAAATGTGTATATATATTAATTGATGGTCAAAGAGGAAAAAGTTTTCCTTTTTCTTAAAAAAAAAAAATTATAAACTAAGAAAATTTTTTAAGGCCAACTTAAAATATGTAATTAAGCACTCTTCTAAGATAACTAATTAGTACATCTGAATATTTATGGTCCTTTTAAGTAAGACTGTTCATGAATTGTGTAATACTGAAACACAGTATAAAATCTAATCTATTTGATGACAATGTATTTTTTGTCTCAAATTTAGATTTTAGTAGTATTTTAAACATATTCTTTATAGGCTATAATATTTTAACTATTGGAAGCATACACTAGCCGAGTTACCCATTCTTAACCCAGAAATTATTTTAAATACTCTATAATCAAGTTAGCAAGCATATATTTTTTAATGAGAGCCCACATCCAACATGGTTCAAGCCAACACATCCATAAGTTATTAAATGTATAGTTTCATTTTCTGGTGCATAGGTAGCTCAAAAACAAAGTTGTACATGATCAATGAATTCTCTTAAAAGTATGATCAAGCAATAAAAAGTACAAACAAGTGAAAGAATAGCTTAGTTACTCAAGTAATAAATGATTATACATTAAGCAATATTAAAAGTTTTCCATAATTTATTTATTTGATTGCCAGGCATTTGGAGTAAAAACTTCTTTTTTTTTAAAAAAAAAATCCCTTTTAACATTATTCTTATAGTTTAATAAATACCAACATTTTTTTTTAATAATAATAATAATAATCTTCCTGCTTCTAAACATTTTTCCATTTATCTGTGCTTTATTCAAGTGTTTTCTGAAAGTGATTTTACATCATGAGTCTGTTTTGAGAATATTCCAAGTTAGTTTTCATAAGTCATATATTTTATGGAAGCTTACTGAATATGTCCCTGTTTGTTTGTGTAGAAGCAGTTTTTATACAATGCATTATTCTATAAATTCAATTTGAGAGGAGTGACAATTCTGCTGATGATACAAGTGTTAAAATCTTGTCTTTTGATTTTTTATCCAATTGGAAAAAATTTCAATGTTCAGGAGATCCCCCAAAATTCTTGTTGGAATAAAATTTCTTCTTTTTTTTTCATTCTGTTTTTGTAAGTGTTGTTGTAGATGTCTTCTGGAACACTCCAATTAATTTATACATTAATTTTCATTACCAGTCTTGTGAGTTTGGCCTCATGTTCAATCCAAAATATTTTTGAGTATCTGGAATCAAATTATAATAATCAATTGATTATTATAATGGAGTTGTATGTGAAAATTTTGCTACCTAGTCTATGGATAATTTTTAGTGACTTAAAAGAGCAGTTTTGAAGTACAGATAAATCAGAGTAACTGAATTGATTTTAACAGATATTTGTTTGCCTCTATAAAAATGTCTAATGCTTGGCAAATAGCTTATGCTGTAAAAATAAAATTGCTACGATATCATCTATAAGAAAGAGGCATTTTGTGTGACTCTTGCATTAGATGTTATATGTTTACTTATTAAAGCCTCTTTATCTATTATGAAAAGTCTTGAAATAATAGTTAACTATTTCAATAAATAATCTGTTTATAGTGGTAATTGATAAATTCTCACCTTAGAAATTGAATTGATGAATAAAAATCTGCTTTCCGTTTAGAACAAATAGTACTTTTCCATTACGCTGGTGCAAATCTTGCCAAGCAGACTTTATTGGAACAACACACAGTCTATACATATTAAATTTGGCGTCGATTGTATCATTTTTGGCGACTTTATCGATTGCACCAGCAAAATGGAAAAGTACAGAACAAAGATATATAAATTTTCAGCATTCTTTACTATGAATAAAGATTTTACTTTGTATTATTATTTCTTATACTTTTCATGAATCTGCATGTTTGTTCTTGCAGTAATTCTACTGTTCAAGTTTCATATTTAGATTTATTTTTTAAATAAAGTATTTATTATAAAAAAATAAACTTCAAAAAACAAGAAAGGGACTGGATCAATTAATTTATTATGCTTTCCAAGATTTCTCTATAATTTGGTTTTAAAAATATTTTATAATTGTAATGATTGTTTTAGTGTTTTTATTTATTCTTTATCTAATTTTGTTAAATAATGTTTGTTATTTTTCTATTTTGTGATTTTTCTGGTATATATATATGTGTTAATTTTTATATATTTAATCTAGTGACAGTGACAGTGAGGATGAAGCACCACCAATAAAGAAAATTAGAAGAAGCAATGGGGATACAAGTATGTTTCTGTTTTTTTTTTTAAAAAAAAATATTTTGCTCTTTTTTGATATAAGATTGTATTTTAATTGTTATTTTTAATATTTAAATAGTAAAGTTTCAAAAAATTTGTATGTTTTATTTCGATTATATTTTTCAAGAGATAAAGCAATTTTTCTTTCCATTAACATTTCTAACATATTTTTTTATCTTTGAATATTGATTACAAAGTGAAGAGGTAAAATGAGATATTAAACCAAATTTTAAATAATTGTGGTAAATTTTAATTTGAATCAAAAATAATTAAATTTTGAGTTTATTCATTCCAAATAAAAATTCTAAAAGAAATGCAAATTTAAATGGTACTTCCCTGTTATATAGTGGCACCTGTCAAATTGCGATTATGCCAATGTCAACTCCAAATTCATGAATCCTATCTTGCAATCCTTACTGATATTTCTTAGTTTCTTGGCGATTCATCATCAGGCGCCACTGTAACAGGGAAGAACTGTTTAAATTGTGAAGCATTTCTGTGTTGTATGTCGAAGTTTGAAAATTTTGAGTATAGTTACAAATTGACTGAATATCTTCTTTAAGAAAAAGTTCAACTTACTTTTTATATTTGTTTATAATAACTGCAGAAAAAATATTTTATTTGTGAAGTAGAATGTGTTTGAGAGTATAAAAGGGAGATATTCTGTAACGTAAAGCTTATATAATTTTATATCAACTTTTTTGAAATCTATTAAACAATTTTTTTTCCCTCTCTAAAATATTTTTTTTTTATTTAAAGGAAATTGAATTTAAATATAATAATATGTATTCTATGAATATTGCTGTTTTTTTACTATTAATTAATATTGTTTATTAGACATAAGCAATTGAATTTTCATCTGTATTTAACTCTCTTTGTATCTATTTTTTTTTTGTTCTCAAATTTGGAAGTTGATTTTAAAAAATGTTCTCTTTATTAACTTCTCTGACGTTTTTAATTGCATGCCTAATATATTTTTAACTTCAGTCACAGATCACAAAAAAATGTAGAAATGTTTGATAACTATGATTGTAGAAGGTATTTCATTGTAAATATTTTTTAAGGGGTCTCAGAGGTGTTACATTTATCTCGACAGCTGAAAATGTATACAGTTTTCGACTAACTATAACTAATTTAAATTAAATAATTTGATATTTCTACACATGCTTTACAAATGTATGAGGCTTATAATATATGTAAAATACTTAAAATATATTATTACTTTTTTGTGTTATGAGGCCACAAAAACAATCAAAATTTCTTTCAGAAATTTTGAGTAAGTTCCACTACGCGCAAGATATTTTCAACGCAATTGTGACGCCTGCCCGACCCGGGTGTCCTCTTGTGCCATCACTAGATTCAATTATTAAACACTACGACACAAATAATTACAGAATCACCAAAACAATTCTTCAACAATTTATTAGTATATATTTACTATGACAGAAATAGCTATGCTCTCCAGGGTAAGCTTTCTAATGCCTTAATTCAACCTCCAATAGTAATCTAACAGACTCTTACCACTAGTCCTTCCTCGACTGCAACTCAGACTCTGGAACAACTGTTGAAAACACTAGGCAATATCCTTCTACAGCAATCTTGGCTCGAACCCTCTATTTTAAACTTTAATTCCTCCTTTCTCTTATCTAACACTTCAGCTTCACCTCTCTTACAGCCTCTCTCTCAGATCCTCTTTCAGAGACTCTACTCCTTCCTTCGGAGTTTAAATATTTCTCAATTCAACCGCTTCACTTCATTCCTAACTGCTTTACATACTAACTTTACGTATCATGTTTAATTTTTGGTTGGGAAAAGGTTGTTTAGCGAAAGCAATCAATCTCAATTAAAAGTCCCCAAGGTTAGTGAAGAGAAACCGCGAATAGCCCAATGTCACACAATTAATTCTAAGTACTTGCAAAAAGTTGATTTTCAAAGTCAAATATACCCTCTTAAATGTCAACCCATTCAAAATTAGATAAATATTTAAAAAGTATTTTTAAAAAAATTAAATATTTTCCAATTTTTATAAAAATAATAAATATATGACAATAAATTTAGGCTGAATTGAAAGAGTTTATTGTACTTATTATATATACAAACTTTTAACTGTTTAAGTATTTTATGTTTTGAAATATTCTGCGCGTAAGTGAAAAAAACTCAAACTGAGAAAAATGCGTTTAAAGTTATTAAATTAAATTTTCAAACTTACATATTAAAATGCTCCTGGATCATAAACTGTGCCTTCCTTTTGCTCTAACAACTCTCTTTAGTTTTCTGCATTCGTTTGGCTTTGCGTGCCTCAAAAGATGATGCCAAACTCCGTTTTTTCGAAGTCTGGATTCTTCGTTTGTCACGTTCAGCCAGTGATAAGCAAATATTCTTGTCCATTTTTAAGCCAAACTTTTCTATTACAGAAATAAGTATTTGGCTAACATCATTGAAAATGCTGGTGGCCAGATTTGTTGCAATCTCTGCAACTTGGAGACCAGAACCAATTGTCTTTGGGCAAAATTTCCATATTAGTGAATTCAGACATTCATTTGGGTTCTGCGTCTTGCCACCTAAGCATTTTCTCAGTAGTGTTGGATGAGATAAATCTGCAAACATTGGCTTTATAATATCATGTACTGCTGTAGCAATGAGATTTTTATGGTTGTAGTTTGCCTGAGTATTGTTATTATTGCCGCATTATATCTACACCACGTATTTGGAGTTGTTGGACAAAACCAATGCATGGGTTCATCATTTGTGCTACATGAGTGATCTCAAACTACCCAAATAGCTTTGCTCATGTCTTTCGCCCTTGTCGAGTTACTTCGAATAGCATTCCCATAATAATGGGTAAATTTATCAATCAAACTATCAGTCAGCCTACCTTTACCACCAATAGTTTTACCGTCAGACAACTTCTTTTCCCCATGTATTGATTTAAGCTTCCTAAGTCTTGTGCCCATCTGCTTTTGCATGTGACCAACACATTCAACCTTCTGAATTAGATGGTCATTCCTATATGGTTTGCTTTCAGAAAGAGCACTGAAAGTTTTAGCATCACCGTCTCCTATATAGTTGGAATATTTCAAATTGTGAAGCCTTTCGGAACGATTGAAAACTCAAAACATTACATCTACCTCCATCTTACCCACAGAGTCGGAATAGTTTTTTCTGCATGAAATCCTGTGGTCTCTCTACCATTTCTTGTACTTCAGACCAAATTTAACGCCTTTGTAAAGATCACATCCTTTTCTAAAAGATGATAGTACTTCCCTATCTAAAACTTTACCCGTTTCTGCACCTATCACAGAGCACACTCCAATTAATGACGAGTGTCCTCTCGTCTCCCAAGTCCCATCACCGCTGATTGTTAGGATGTTATCAGGAGACAAAGATTTTTCTTCTTTCGCTGCTCTCTTCATACTTGCTTCTGCTACTTTTGTAACATGCAAGAGTTTGTTGTTGATAGCATCATAAGGTTTTTGCTCGACAAGACCAGGAAGATTCATTATAGTGCAGAATGTTTTTACATCTTCTAAGCCTCTGCCAATACACCTCATTGCCAAAACAGATCTTCTATTTATTTCTGGAGCCTTTTTTTTTTAATTGCCGGTCATTTCACAGCTTGTAAAAGAGCTGACAATCCCACAGTTTTTACAATCTATATGAAAACAAGAAGACAACCCCTGCCTTGATTTCTCAATTATTTTCATTGGTCCATGGCATTTAGTGCAACTTGACACAGACAGAATAGAATTAAAAACCAACATGTGATCAAGTATTCTATATCCTTTAAAATTTTCACTTGTCGCAGAAAAATTATCTTCCAAAGAAGACTGAACACAAGCCAACTTCCTGCTGGAAGCAGAGTTTGTGTTTACATCAATCGTTGGTTAGACTTTCTCAAATGGTAAATTATTTTTACCTTTTTTAATAAACTGGTTCCCATAGAATCTCCTTTTCTTTGGATGCTTTCCAGATAGTCTTTTCAAAGAAATATTATCCATTTCTCAAGTCAAGAATGGGTAAAGAATATGCTTATATTAGTGCACAAAATTGTGTTCAAACAACGTGCGAAAACTAGCAAAACGAAATAAAGCAAGTATAAACATTGTGCTGAGTTGCAGGCTTCCTTCTGATAAGTCTCAGCGATTCAAATATTTTAATGAGGCTTACTTAGAAGTAAAATAAAGAAATGTAAACAGGAACTAAAATTTTGTGGGCGTGTCATCTGTCCATTTAAACACTGATCTTGCCAAAACACACTTTGTAATTGTTCAAATAACTTTTCAAGTTTTTTGAGTATCGTCAAATGGATGGTATCAAAATGTTCAGCTTGAAATGAAGAACAACATATATTTTTTTTCAAAAAATCGAAAAATTTGAAATTTAACACCCCTGAGACCCCTTAAATGCCTCTTTTCTTATATTTAGAAAAAATGAAGTGAAATATTTTTTAAATTATTGACATACATATAACTATACATCTAGCTATCTTTAAAAACTACAGAAACTAAAAACTAATGTTTCTTTTAGTGCAACATTTTTTAAATAAGAAAAGCACCATTGGGTTTTTGAAGGTAAATATCAAGTATCGAATATTAACTTTTCATTTATGCACCTTAATAGCCCTGAGACAATAAATCTTAAAATACTCAAAGAGGACAAAATCAGCTACATAAATATTTTTCGTACTTTGAATGTTAAAGGAGACTAAATTATATAAATTCCTAGAATTTCATAGAGTTTTCTTGTGAAATTTATACCAATAAATTTGATTTTGAAATTAAAATGTATTAATTCCTGTTATAAATGGACTGTTTGATGAAATAATAAACCATAGTTTCTCTCTTATTTTTTCATAATAGCTATGGGTGCTTCAAAAATCCAAAATGTAACTTTTATAGAAGTATCACAAAAAATGCCTCCTTTGCTTATTAAGTAAATCACACTTATTCTATGTTTATAGCAGAAACACTAGCCAATATACCAAGCTTTAAATGATCTAATTTATATTTAAATGTGTTAATGTGTATATTGCTTTTTTAACAAATATATTGATAAATTTCTCTATAGTTTGGAAATTTCTTACAGATTTTAAGCAAATCTTAGCTTCAAAATTAATAGAAATTGTGAATTGGATATCTGAATTACCAATTAAAAGCTACTTTAAAGAAACAATGTTGAAAAAATCATTGTTGCAACAACAACCAGTTGCACTTGAATTGGATGACGATGAAGAAGAGATAGATGTCATTGATATTGCGGATGATGAAGAGGAAGATGATGTAGATGCAGTAGAAAAAGTAAGAATTATAAATGATTATCTGAATAGTTAACTTTAAATAACACATACACCCATATATTACAAATTTAATCCCAAAATGTCTAATACTAGAGAAGGTTTTTATCCTTCACTCTCTTGTGCTTTCAAATTTATTTCCAGATCTCTTACTAAGTTTTTGTATGAACTACTCAGTGATTATATTAATATGTACAACTCTTTTTGTGCCCCTGTGTTGTTGATTTATTCTAATATGAGTTAGGTTTGCTACATCCATCTTCATGCATGAATGTAGCTGGAACATTGATCGAAATGTAGATTGGGTCTTAAAATTCCTACAAAAGCTTAATTGTTGAGCTGGGTATTAAAAATTATATAAGGAGTTTTAAGAGAAGGGGGGGGGACTGAGATTTTCTTGTAAAGTTATTACCGAAAAAGAAAAGAAAAAAGCAGAACTGAGATCATCTATTGGAGACATCATTAACCAATGTATCTTGAATCCATTGAAAACCTTTATTGGATTAGCAGATGTGTTAGATTTTTATAGTGAGAATAGAGATTTTGATTTGACTTGCACTGTAAACAAATGTGTTTATTATCAGCAAGTAGTGATAAATATTTAATATTGGTAGTACTTTTGATTTAAAGTTTTTCTTTCTTAAGGCATTAAGTACCATGTTTCTAATTTTATTTCAGTTAATTAAAACAATAATTGAAACATGTATCAATGAAATATTACTGTTAAATGTAAAAATATTAAATTTATAAATGCAAATATTATCTGAAAATTTATACAGTTAAGTTTCATAATTGTTGGAATAAAACTAAAATTCATTATTCCATCAGACATAGTTTTTGAATAACATCTGATACACGTTCTTCTTCTTCTTTTTTTACTGTACAAATAGTTTCTTTTCTTTTTTTCTTTCCTAAATTGTTTTTATGCAGTTTTCAAAGAAATTATTTACTGTGTAAAAAAAGAATTAAAGATTTCATACGACGATTCCCGAAGACAAACATCTACATGAATGAAACTGAATTAATGTTGACTTGGAAGTTTTCAAAAACAATGTATGTTAAAATAACCAGCATTTGGTTTTTAAATTAGTCGGATATGATGGGCATGCATATTTTAGAGTTAGGGGTTGCTTCATGTTATAGACATTTTATAGCATTATTATTTGTTTGAAACCTATTCCATCAGTAATATATTCAAAACCCTATTAATTTTGTCACTTTCAATTGACTTATCTAGGTTTTCTTCTAAAGATGCAAATTGCATAATTTAAATTAGTTACTCTTTTTATGATAATAGTTGCTCACAATTTCATAAAATGTGCAACTGCAACTTCATACAAGGGTCGCTCAATAAATCCTTAGAAAAAGATAGAAAAACAAATTATTTTAAGTAGATTTTTTTTTATTTCCATGTGATCTCCTTTTAGCTCAATATACTTTTCTAAGTGTTCCTTCAACTTTTTAAAGCTGTCTAAAAATTAAGATTTTTTAAGGTTCTCAAAATAGGCATCTGTTAAGGCAATGATCTATTCATTCAACGAGAAGTGTTATATGCTAAGCATTCTTTTTTTAAGTTTTGAGATTTATAAAGTCAATGAGGGTTGGATACAGTAGATGCTGTACTAATTCAAACTTTAATTTAATGATTTTGGCCCACGAAACTGTACAAGTGTGCACTTGTACATTGCTTTGTTGGAAAAAGGTCTATCCTCTTTCAAAAGAGGATCCCCCCCCTTCTGATTTCTGTGCTCAACTGGTGCAATAATGACGTATAATATTCTCCAGTTATTGTTTTTCTCTTTTTTCGAATTATTGAAGTAGATGATTCAGAATGCACCTTGCCAGCTGATTTCACTTCTTTGCTTTCTTCTGAGCCAGTTTGCCATCAAAAACCTTCTGTTTTGACAATACCTTTGCCTCTGAAGCGTAATAGTGTATTATTGTTTCCTCCACATTTATGTATCAATACAGAAACTGATCAGGATTATAACAAGATAGTACCAAAATAGCCTCAGAGTTGACCACATGATTACATTTATTTTCTACTAAGAACAAATGGAGACTCTATCATGCAGAGATTTTTCACACCTTATTTTCATGCAAAATTGAAAACACTGTACTTTGTAGTATGCCAGTGGCTTCAACTATTTCGCACACTTTGATTTGTCGATCACTCAAAACCATATCTCATAGATTTTGTCAATCATTGCTGGAATAGTCACTTCCATTGGATGTCCAGAACAACATTTATCTTTTGTGAATATATGACCACATTTAAACTCATTTATCCAGCTGTAAACAGTTGCAAACACAAAAGCAGATTTGCCATGAACTTCGTCCAATTCAGCTTTGGTTTAGCTCTTTCAGTGTTTAATCTTTTAAATTTAAATGTTAAAAAACTGCTCGAAATTCAACTTTTCCCATTTTCTAAACAAACACAAATTTTTTTCATCAGTCAAAATGAAATTGAAACCATGTAATGGAAATAACTGAAGCTTGGATAGCTGTTTAGCATGTCATGATGCTTACTAAAAACCAACGATTTTTTATGCTTTGAGCACCACCTCTTGGATTTTCTAAGTAAGGATTTATTGAATGACCCTAGTATCATAACTGACACTTTATTTTTTTTTTTTTTATCTTACAACAAAGTTTGATATATCATTTGAAGAGTTTGTATTTCTAAGTTCAAACAACTTATCTGACTTTTATTTACTATAAAATATATATTTTTCTTGTATTACCCAAAACCCTTAATTGATTAGAATGAAAAACTATTCTTCTAAAAGGCTAGAAAATTACAAGATCAATTTTTAGTGTTAATTACATTTTACATTACAATTTAACTCTAAATGCAAGGAATGCAACTTGAAGTCAATTTAAAATATGATATAGTGTTTGGTAAGTTAATTTTATGCTTGGTAGATAAATTATAATATTCAAATCAAACGTAATAAAACTCATCATTTAAATCCAAAAATATTATCAGTGGTATAGTATGCATGGAACATTACAAAGTATGGAATAGGCTATGGACAAGGGCTATGCTTTTTCAAAGTCTGATCAGCCACGAATTGAAAACCACAGTGAAAATCAAAACTGTTTTATTTGGAACATTTAGATACACCTTCAAGCTACTTCTCTCCATAGTCATTGTTCTGACTGAGACAATTGTTGTAGCATAGTACCAACGTACCAAAACCCTCTACATAGAAGATAGAATGTGCTTTCTGCCAATTCTCAGCTCTGATCTGCAGCTCATTGTTTGAGTCAAACATCTGCCTTCCCAGCCAATGTTTCAAATGAGCAAAGGTATGGAAATCGCAGGGAGCCAAGCCTGGGCCAATATTGACGGTACAGGTATTGGTCAGTTTCTAAGATTGCTCCTCTTGGGTGGTTACCATTGGGTGCCATAAAAAGATTATTATTGGAACACTGTTGAAGATTTGAAAGTTGATATTGTTTCAACAGTCATGTCAAGGAACCATTTCCATATGATCAAAAAACTTTTTCACTTTAATGATCATTCTAAATTGAAGTCAGGTCATAAACTTAAAAAAATATCTCCAATTTATGAAGAATTAGGGAAAAGTTTGCATCAGTTTGGAAGTTTCCACAAAAAATTGAGCATTGATGAATTGAGGGTACCTTAATATGAACATCACACTTATAAAATGTTTATAAAAGGTAAGCCCATAAGATTTCGGCTTTAAAGTATGGATGTTGTGTTCATCTTCTGGATATCCGTATGTGATGGAAATTTATTCTGGAAGAAAGAATAAATTGGCAGTTTCTAAAATTGGAGCTGCTTCTAAAATTGGAGCTGCAGGTACAGTCTGAAGTAACAGCATCAGGGAGTGCCCTTTATTAAACAGTAAAATGCTTGCCAAAGACCATAGGAGCAATGCATTACTGTTGTGATGGAACTGAATTCATTTGCTGCTGGAATGACAACAATGCTGTTGTGACAGTTGCTTGTAATCACCAAACGCCTGTTTCAAATACAAGGCGATATTCTAGATCGGCCAAAAAGAAAATTGGTGTTGCCCAACCTGCTGTTATAAAGTTTATGAAGATATGAGTGGAGTTGATGTTCTGGATAAATTTCTGTCATTGTACTGACCGCAACTCCAAAATATAAAATGGTATTGGAATTCATTTGCAAATGCTTTAAATAGTGCTGTAAGAGCATCTGGGATAATTTATAGAGAAATTCATGGGAAGAATTCAATGCCACATTTAGAATTTTGTCGAGATATTACGCTGAGCTTGCTGCTTTCCAAACCGAAATTTATACCTCAACCTGGACCAAAAATCCATGTTCCGCGTCACATGGACGCTATTCTGTGTGCCAAAAAAAATTGCAGCAACATATGTGTTGAGTTGGACAAGAGGTTGCTTAAAGCATGTTTTCTCTCATATCATAGCAAATAAATTAGATAACAAGTTGCAAATTTTTTTGAAAAAAAAGGTAAATAAATTTAATGTAAATGTTTTGAAATTGTCAAATATTTCCATAATCTGTTATTTAAATGATTTTTGTAAATAAAAAAATCTATTAGAAAAATACTCATCAGATGTCAGTTCCCATTTGGGAACAAAAAATTCATATACCTTTTTTTTTCTACAAATGTTTTTGTTGATTACTTATAAGGAATCTATAAGTGTACATAATTAAGCAAATTTAAGTACAAGTTCACTCTACTACATAATTCAGCATCCAAATGGTTAATAACTAGACTGAGAGAGATGTCTCTTTTATACCTGTTGGTAAAGGTATATCAAACATTGACCAGTCAATTTATCTTTTGACATAAAACATCTGGCAGCCAAAGTCTTTGGGTGATGTTTTTCCACCTATGGTGGAATGTTTTTCTGCTCTGTGGAGGGGGAGAGATTTGACCTTAGAGCAGACAGCTGTTTTGAAACCCTGGACCAGTGGGTCCAAAAAAAAGTTGACCAAAAGTATCTGTTTGATGCTCCTTTATCAACTAAACTAAAAGAAATGTCTCCCTTGGGATAGTTATTAAGGCATTTTAACTTCAGGCATTATTGTTGAAGAGAGCCACTGCACATGCATGTGTATATATGAACAGCTTGTTTTCATTTAGAGAGTAAAAGTCAAAAGTAAATAATTCTATGAGTTTTTTTTTTTTTAACCTTTAATATTAGTTCTAATATAAAGTTTAAACTAAATATAATTGTTAATAAGTTCTTACCTAGTAAACATTTTTAGAGTTGGATTTCTGGTTTATTATTTTTAAACAAATGACGTTCAGTAGACAAATGTATTTAATTGTTTTAAATATGCTTCCTTATATGTAGAAATGCAAGTTATCTTTAATTTTCTAGTTTTAATCACATTTAATATAAACATATTAAGAGCCAAGTTTGTTGAATTTTTTTCATTATAAAAAGGTGATTTTATAGAAAAGAATTTTCTGTGTAAATGTGTGTGTGTGTATATACACACACAGGTGGTTATCAAAACAATGGAAACACCTTAGATTTATAAAGAATCCTTTATTAGTATGGTGTAAGATCACCTTTGGCATGTAATACAGCTTAAAATCACCTAGGAATTGACATACATGTGCTGAATGGTGTTTAGAGGAATACTGAGCCATTCTTCATGGAGATATTGTGAAGGTTCTGGGAGAGATGCCACTGCAGGATATAGATGTTTAAATTCATCCTTGTGTTCAAACTATGATTGGACAAATCCCACTGCATGGATATGTGCATTATCATCCTGAAAAATTCCATCTCCTGCAGGAAACAAAGTTTGCATCATAGGATGGACCTGATCAGCTAAAATTTCTCTATACTTCTCCCAGTGATCCTTCCTTTCAGGGTTACAATTGGTCCAGCAGAAGACCATGACACAACTGCCCATATCATGACAGATCCACCTCTTTGCTTGACAGATGGAAGGAGACAACTACAATCATACGCTTGTGTAGGTGTCCTACAAACGTGCACCTGTCCTGTTGTAGGGAAAAGTGTAAAAGACTATTCATCACACCATGTTACTTTCTTCCACTTATTAATCAACCAGGTTTTTTGAGTGTGACACCATTAACATCCATGATTGACATTAACTGCGACAAGTGGCTTGGTAATTGCTGCTCTACAGTAAATGTTCTGTTTATGAAGGTGCCTTCTAACTATAATCATTGACACCGAAGAATCCGGATGCTGATTGAGCTCTGCAGTCACTTTTGCTGCAATTGTTCGTTTTTTTTAGACATTACAATTCACTTTGATACCCCTCGGTCTCTTTCACTGAGTTTCTCTTTCCATCCTCTATTTTGCTTTTCCGAGCTTATCTTTCCATGCTGTGTGTATGCTGCCATGACTTTAGACCCTGCATCTCTAGAAATGCCTAAAAGTGGGATGTTTCAGTCACACTTACTCTGGCTAGATGTGCTCCTACAATGTGGTCTGACATTTTACGCTTTTGAACAAAATCCAAGATTTACAGAACTTCAATAAAGTTACCACATACTAGCAGAATATTTATGTTTCTATTTCTTAAAAAAAAAAAAAAAAAAAATTGATAGCTATTATTATATTTTAATGCTTATGAAGTACATTCAAATATGTCACTTTTATTCACAAGCGTTTCCATTATTTTGATAACCACCTTTATATATATATTTGTATATGTGTATGCATGTAATTTTTTAAAAATTTCTTTCATGTTCCTTACAGGACTATCCTTGTTTATCTGATAAAAGATCTAATGATGACACTGTAAACATCAGTAAGTTTCTCTAAGCAATGTTTTCAATTAATTCTCTAAATAAGGTGCATTTTGAGTAAATATTAAATTAAAATATATTTTTGTCATTTTTGCAAATTTTTTTTCATGTGCATTAATAATTTTCAAAAAAATTGGATTATTTTTATTATATTGTTATACATATGTAACATTTTTTTAAGAATAGTAACTGTTCCATCATAATACTTATTATAGCTCATATGCCTGATTCAGATTGCTGAAGAAATCAAATATATATATATATAATATCTTATCAGTCCAATATTACTACCCAGTCACAGTTTGTTATTCCCTAGAAAAAAAACATGTAATGAAGTGGCTCAAGCATGTATGTGATATAAACAAGAGTGGTTGCATACAAAAATACATATTTGATTCTCATTGTTGAAACTGAGAAAGTAATAAAATATCTATGCAAGTTTCACTTAGCTTAGCACATATTTATTTTTCCAATTGTGTATAAAGCAAAAAAATTATAAAAATTAATCTTTGCCATGTGTAATCTTTCCCCCCCCCCTTTTTTTTTGGGGTGGTGAAAGGGAGTGGGTTTTAAAAAAAAGAGTATAAAATTCCTTTGTAATCTTCAAAAAATTGCTTTAATTCTGATATGCATTCTAGTCTTGTTATAATTAATTATTAGTAATCAATTAAGTTAATAAATAAAACATTTTAAAAACTGAACATGCTGTTTCTTAGTTGGGGAATAACCATAAAGATTAAAATCTATTTTACAAGCTATGCTTGGCATTGGCTTTCATTAGGCATAGAAGTCTCTTATCTAATGTATTCCTTTCATATTTATCAGTATGTAATGAAGATATGCTGAGTAACAAATTGCAAAAAAAAAAAACTATCGAAGTATTTATGAATGCAAATTTTTTAAACAATTTCCTTAAACTTTTCAGATTTAATTTTTTTCTCTTTCTGTTCTTTTTTATGAAATGCTGCTTCATTTTTTTTTAAAAAAAAAAAAAATTATTGGGAAGTACTGTATGATTTGTTTTTATACCTGTAATTTTAAATATCTATTTATAAATGTAGTGTTTAATAAATTACAAGTTTGCTAAAAAGAGAGGGTTTTTTTTTTTTTTTGCTTTGCTTTGCTTTATAGGTTTTTGTGTAAATATGCAATTCCTGCATATTGTGCAACTAAAATATCAGTGTTATTATGTTGATATTATTCATTTTAAAGATTTTTAGTGAATGACTTTTATCATTGTTTAAAGATTTTTAGGTAATTCCAGTTTTAAGAATTAAAATTTTATTGTCTTTTTTAAAGCTAGGATTTTAGGATGAAATTTAAAGAATTAATTGTATTTTTAATGAAAACTTTTGTTTTTAGTTCAATTTTGTGTAAATCTTTTTTGATTATTACTCTGATTATATGATGATTCAATATGAATTATTAAAGATGATTCAAAAATTATTAATTCAGAAATTGAATGAAAATTATGCTTTGTGTAAAAGTTCAAGATATAAGTTTGAAATATTTTGTGTAATATTAAACTTTATATATCGGGTCTGACCTTTATTAATGTCCCAGCTTTTCTGGATGAAAAGCATTTTACTCTGTATGGGTAATAAACGATGAAAAAATTAGACACTCGGAGAGCATTGGCAAAGCAGAGCTGGACAGAGTGGGAGGCAGAGAAAGATATGTGAATTTGGTATAGCATGGGTGGCTTCCAATGGGCGGATGCCTCATCGGGGCTCGCCAGCCAGTCTCGTCTGCAGCAATGCGTACGGTTGGCGGTATGATGTGGAGGGTGTCTTGCATTGAGAAGCAAGTTGGAGAGTCGGGAGTAGGAGGCTTGGCCCCATCTGTCGGCAGGAAATGAAGCAACTATTCATGACAATTTTATGCTATTGCATTAAAAAAAAAAAGTAATCTGCCTGAATTTGTGTTGATAAGTTTTTGAAAATTTATATCAGAATTGTGGTGCTGTTAATATGTGTATAATTGTAAAAATTACTAAAATTACTGTATAAAATAGTACTTACATTTCAAAAATCACAAAATTAAAAATTTTAATTATTTGTTGTTGCAGTCATTTTTTAATTAAATATTTTCTCATAAAGAATGAATGCTTTCAGTTATCTTGGTTATAAGTAAATTCCAATAGTTTTAATTTTCTTTTTTAGATTCTTTATTTATGAGTCCTTTACTTGCATCAACTCCATTTTATAAAGACCATAAAACTTCTCATGGAGGTTCATTGAATTCTTTATCTCGTAAGCCTGTAAATGGATTTCATAATGAAAGCTATAGATCCAAAGATGAGAAACAATTTTCACATCTTAAAAAATCACGTTACAACCAACAAAGTGCTCCTATAACTAATCCTGGGGTTGATGTGGAAATACTTCTTGACACTCGGGAAATGCAGGCTGAAGAATCTGATGACTTAGAAATAGTGTCTGAAGTAGCTTATAAAAAGCCTGATGCAATTCCAAAGCAAAGAATGTCTACAAGGACTCATAATTTTGGTGCTACATCAAAAGACTTTAATCTACAAGCCAGTTTTCCTAGTGATAAAACAATTCATCCTGCAGAAAAATCGCCTTTCAATAAAAGTTATACAGCTCATGAGGTAAATTTCATACAAATTAGTGCTATATTTTGCTTCTATTTTTCTAGAGCATATTTGATTGCCTGTTTAATTAGTTGTATTTCTCATCTACAAAATAATGTATGTTTAGATTTTAAAAATTGTTGAAATTTGAACATATTGCTATTTTCTTAAATAGAAATATCCCACTGATCAATGTAAGACTTTTTTACAGAGTAATGGAGATTATTGAGCATTAAATATTGTAAAACTTTGAAGTTCCCATATGAATAGGTAATGAAGGCTAGAAAATAATAAATTTCTCAGATATTATGTTTATTATCTGAAACTTTTACTAAGAATTATGAGATCTTTTAACCAATCATCAATTGTGTAAATTAAACCAATATCAAAACTAACATTACTAAAAATTTAGGGTACTATATGAAAATAAATTTTATATTTATCTCATATTGATTTAATATTTAAGTTCTAATTGGGATGACTTTATAACAATATTTTATCAAAAATGTTAGAAGCTTAAACCAGTTGATTAACCTAACTTTATAGTGGCTCCTCTTCCATAACATTTTATTGTATTGATGAATTTAAATTGTTTTTTCAGGTTGTCAGGTTACAAGAAAAAGCGCAGTATCAGTTACTATTAGATAAAATAGTCAATGGTTCTACATATCGCCCTGTTTTGTCTACAAAAGTTACTAGACCTGTTGAGGTTCAAGTAGATTTAACACAGTATGTATTTTCTCAGGAATTCTCTCTCTCTCTCTTTTTTTGTGTGTGTGTGTGTAGATATTAAATTAATCTAAAACTATTTTTTAAATTTGTAAATATTTTGTCTTAAGACATTAATTTTTTTCTGTCATTCTTATATCAGTTTTAGGTATAAATTTTTAATCCAAATTTTCATAATTATGTTATAATGCTCTGTGTGATATTTCATCCTTTTGTTTGTTAAGAAAATTGGTTTAACTGTGGCGTAAATTTTTTTAACAATATTACCTAAAAAGGAAATCATTAATAGATTGTGATAGCTAAAACTAGTTATACTTGTGAACTTTGTGACCAGCAAAATTTTGAGTATTAATTCAACCATAAACTATAATGCACAATAATAGGGTCTGTTGTATATCAAATAGAACTTAGTAGCTCTTAAAATGCCATTAGTTTTATACCATTAATGAAAATAAAACAAAAATGCTTCAAAAATCTGGAATAGCCCGGATTTTAAGGGAATGAAAAGAAAGATTTAATATAAATTTTAAAATGAATTTATTGAATAATTGGGAACCATAATAACATTTTTGATGGAAATATAACCTAGTTAATCATGAATTTCCAAGATTTATTTTGTACCAAAACTTCTTGGAATAAGAAGCTGTAAAAGTTTTAAAGATAAAGAAAAGCAACTACATTTCATGTTATAACTTATTCTCAAACTCCTTATATAGAATAGTATAGAAGCTAGGAGGAGATACCAATTCATCTATCTTTGTTCCTTAATTGTGGTTCAAAATTATAAGGGTGGTTATTAAAAATCTATAGTATAGTTCTAAAGCCAAAAAGTTAAACTCATTTCTTGTCACTGACCATTTTCTAGCTTGGAAAATTTGAATAAATTGTGCTGTATGTAGTAATGGTACTCTTATTATCCTTTCCCCCGTTATTATTTATAGTATTATTCCCCTATTATTATTTCATAGTATTATGATTATTTGCTTAAAAATTTTTCCATTTTTAAAATATATTAAAACATCAAATATACTAAAGTAATTATGTTCTTGCATGTAATTATTGATGTATGCAATTTGATTTTATTGACATAAATACATTTTGTCTCTTGCCAGCTTCACAAAATTGACATTATTGAAAGCAAACAACTTTCATTATAATGAGATTTCTTAATTATTCTATATTATTAAGTTATTTTATTTTGTATCATGAAAGGAAACAAACATTTTATGAAATTAAAGATACAATTTTATTTTTATTGAAATTTAAAAGCATTTTCAGTCTTATATATGTCAGTCAATGCAAGCAATCATTTAAAAAAAATTTATTTTGTCATATAATTTGTGGAGCAAATTTTTGAAATCTTTAAATATTTTTGCCTCTGAATTGAAATTTACTTGGTTTTATGTAAGAAAATAATAAGCATGCAGTTAAAAAAAAAAAACTAGAACTAACTGTGTGAAGCTGCACTAAACAGATTTGTCTGAACTGTAGTCTACTTCATTTGAGTTATTAATTATCACAGAAAAGATTTGTTTTTGTATGATTCTCTTCTGTTAAAGAATACAAAGTGAATAATTTCAGAAATCCAATTCCAATAGTAAAAATTCTGTCTGCTGGAGGTAACATAAAGAATGTTGATTGATTTGTAAGTCTAGGCTTGTACTGCTGAGTGCAATAATTAAAAATAATTTATAACATATGTTGTTTCACTCTACATGCCCAGTATGGTTTACCCTTATTATATGAAAGGTTTCAAACTGAAAAGGTTATTCTTATTTATTTTACTATGTTAAACAATACCTGCACAGGCTTCTTGTGGACTGCCTATGAAGAGTTGGTGTACTGCATTTAACCTGCAGGCTGCCCAATGTGAAACTTCTGTTACAGAATGTTAATTTGAAGATGTAGGGAAATAGTAAATAAGGGTGCTTTTTTTTAAATTGAAACATTACAGAACTAACATTTTATTTCAATTTATATGTCTCAATTCATAAGAAAGTCGAATAGTTTTATTTTCATAAGAGTAAAAAGTTTGAAATGCTCTTAAAAGGAATTAAATTAAATTTTTTTAAAGAAAGATTTATTTAATATTATGTATATAAATCAAGACAAAATTTTATATATTGTTTTTTCTTATGCATTTTAGAGATGAAGAAGAAGAGCTTGTGTTAGATTCCCGTCATAAAAGAGAAGTTCTTGAACAGCCTGTAAATGAATTCTTACAGAAATATTACAAACCTTCTCAGTCAAAGACAACTATATCACCTTCAACCATCATTGATCATAAGAATCTGTTCAGTATGTTTCCTTTTTTAATGATCTTTTTATTCAACTGTTTCTTTTTAATTTTATAAATGACTTATTAAAATTGACTTTACTAATTCTAAATTCATTTACATTAGCTGATGATAAAGATGATGATCTTCAAGTTGTGGATGTGAAAATACCACATTACACGTATGTTAGTTTTTGCATTTTTCTCATTAATAGTTATTCAATCCCACATAATTAAAAGTACCCAAATTGAGATGTTTTTTATGTATTTTATAAGAGATCAAATGAAATGTATTTTGGTTTATTGTACATAAGCATTGTTTTCAAATGTGAGTACTTGTAATAATAAATAAAGCTACATAAAATGTATGGAGCTCTGGATGTATCTATTTCCAGGTATTGGAAATCTGGAAATAGATACACCCGGAAAATGTGTAAGATTAAAAATTAAAAGTTTTTAAAAAGTTTGTTTTCAGAAGTCCCCACTTAATCCAAGAGAGAAAATAAGATTTTTTACTATACAATAAAGATTTTATCAATGATTCATAGTTATTTTAGTGACTTTCTTTCTTTTTTTTTTTTTTTAGGCGTAGAATTAGAAAGAAGCCTGATTTCTTTTCATCTAGTTGGATTACTGAACTGTAAGTAAATGCAGTAATGAATGTATTTAAAACATATCTTTTAATTTGATTTTTTCCTTTCAAGTTTTAAATTAATATGAAATTTTTATGAAAAGAATTACTTAAAAAAATGCTGTTGTAGAATTACACTTTAATCTACGTATATTGAATTTCAGTAGCATTTTTTAAAGTATGTTTAAAATTTCAAGTAATCTTATATAACAATAAAATTCTGTATGTTGAGATGTTTTTATTTTTTTATATTTCTTTATTAATGTAAGGTTACTGTAAAGCTTCATCTTCAATTGTCCTCACACCTGTGCATCTTAAAAATGACTTGATGCCAATTTTTTTACAAATCTTATCTAAAGTAGTATGTATAGTGTTTTCTACTCAGATTTTTTTTTTTTTTTTTTTTTTTTTTTAAATTTTTTGAGTAGGATGCTCTCTTTTTTTTACAATAATAAATTGAAATTGAAAATAATGTTCATACATAATTTTGCAAGCTGTGCAATTAAAGAATATAATATGCTACAACATTGACAAACATTATGGTTTATTTATTGTGATGTATATATATGGTATTGCTAGTTATGTAATTTAAAATAATGTGTTATTATTAGATGTATTTTTATCATTTAAAAGAAATTGGTAAACGAAAGGCTGAAAATTTCATATTGACAATCAGAATATAATTGAAGTCAAAATAATTGTTAAATAAATTAATGAAATTGTAATTCCTTAAATGCTTAATTTTGAAAATTAAATATTACTCTACTAAACATTTTAATCAATCATGTCTTTTGTAAAAATTAAATTGATTGATATAGCTAGCCAACATTAAAGATATTTCAGTTGTGATATCTAATTTATTACTGTGATTTATTTCTTAATTAATATTAGCAATAAAAACTATACTATATATTTATAAATAAAGGGTTAATGTCACACCTGAGCATTAACTTAATTTACCAAACAAAATTAAGTTAATGATCAGGTGTGATGGTTGCTCTTTGGTAGGTTTATTATCATTCTGAACAATGTCAATAGACACATCCACTCATGTAAACATTTTTCAGATCTCTTCCTATTCCTTCTTTAAATTTCTGTGATGGAATGAATTACACCATGCCTTTCTTGGAACATGTTTTCTGTACATTGCTATACTGGAATTATTTCAGCTATTGTTATTGGAATTATTACAATCCAGGGTCAATAATAATTATCAAACCTCTTGTTATTGAAATTATTTTAACCCTGTTATGGGTCCCTGGATAGCCCAATAGCTGAAATTATAATTTCAACTATTAGTGGTCCCTTGATAACCCAACTATAGCAGGTTTATCATTTTCAGTAGTGAAAGATGTTATGCAAATGCAATACTTTTAGCAGTAAATTAACACCAATACTAAAATAAATATAATTTACTGCAACCTACATAAAGTTACATAACTATTAGAAAATGCACATATAAATTATTTTAACTAACTGGAATTAAAAATTCCTATATATATATTAATAAAAACTATATGAGCATATCACTAAAAAAAACCTCTAAAAAGTACAAAATGGAGAATGCAACTAAATTATTGAATTTATCATACAGTTTTGTTAAACATAAATAACATATATTTAATTGTCCCTGAATTTTGTAAAAGTATTTGATTCTAATAATTTTATATTAAGAGTTGATACATTATTTTATTATTACTAGGGGATTCAAAAAATATTTTTTTGGAATTTGGTAAACATTTGAGAATTAAATTTTGTCAAGTCTTAACTTTAAAGTTGTTCTTCAAAGTTAATCTTAACTTAAAAATGTTGGAATGGAAGAAACATGACTACTTTAAGAATTCAATCATGTATAAAACAGGCTAAAATAACAACAAAAGCCTTCAAAATTATAGAAAATACCATCCAAAATTGTCTTAATGCAATCTTATTCCTTGTATCTTTCATTTAAAAATGAATAAACTTTTAATTTCAGTAAAAACACTATAACTGCAGAAACAGAACATCGACTTCAATTGGTTTCTGCACAAGAACAGAAACTTGAACGTTATCGTCTAAGAGTAAGTATTCAGTTCAATTTGTCTGTTACACGAATTTTCATAATATGTATTTTCAAATGATTTCAGCTTCTTTTTTTAAAGACACAATTTTAAACTAGCTGGTAAAATTTAATTTCCCTCTATATTTGTAGTCGATAAGATATAAATTTTCTTCCAGATTAATATTAAAGTGCTAAGATAGTACCTTTAGCTAAGGCTTTCCCACAAGAATTAATTTTTAATTATTAAAATTCAACCGTTGAAATAAACAATGTATAAAAAAAATTTGCATTAAAATAGCTATTATTCTAGTCTAAATTTTACAGTAATGTTGCATTTGCTTGTGCATATGTTGTATTTACTTATGAAATTGACATGCATGAATGGTATGAGAACTATTTCTGAAATAAAGTTTTGTACTTTTATCATAATTTTTTAGAGCATCATGTACTTAAGGAGTACATTCAGTACAGTTAGAGAAATATTAATCAATCAGTTAGTTTTAATGAACTTTTTTTATACAATTTTTTAAAATTCTGCATAGTAAATTTCTTTTTGTTTCATTTATTGTGAAGTTAATATCTTTTTTAATAATATATATATTGAATAAATGATGAATTTTACTGAAATTTTTCAAGGAGTTCATATCTTTATTTTAAAAAATTTTGTTGGCAGGGAAAGATGTTATCCATTTTTTATATGTTGTTTAAACTTTAAAATTTCTGCGCGATATGTTTTTTAATCTTTTCATGTCAACCTTTAGAAAGAATGTCCAGGAATTTTGAATTGAATTATATATGCGAGATTCTTGCAATTTAATTTATGAGTTATGTTATAATTTATTCATATAAATATAATTGTCATAAATTTTCTGACAAAAATTTAATGTAAAAATTGATAGATTTAAATTGCATATTAGACACAGTTGTATTAATCTATATGAATCAAACATTAAGTAATTGTAATATCTTCAGAAAATACTATTTCCTCATTTTTTCTGATAGGGAAGCTACTAAAAGCAAAATATTGAATCAGTAATAAATTCATAAATATCAGTAAATGCATTACCTAATTTATAATTTTTTAGAAATTATAAATAATAATTTTAGTGATAGTTTTTAATCTTGAAGTCATACATATTATATTCTTTTTGTATTTGTATCTAAAATTCCTAATTTCGTCCTTTTATTTTCCAGAGAGAAGGCAGACAATCTACACTGACAGTAAGTTTCTGTTTTCTTAGGAGTTCTTATGTTAGTTTATTGTTTAGTTAAATTAATTTTAATATTTTGATTACAATTTCACTATACTTCCCTTTCTACAATTTCCTGTTTCTTAATTTTTATGAATTTTGCTAATACAATAGAGGACATATTTTAACTATTTTGCAAATGATTTCCTTATAAAGTATTTTAATGCAAGTTGTTGCTACACAGAATGCTGCTGCATTTCATCTGTTTTATTCATTCTATTTTTCAGCATTTCAAAAATTGTATTTATCTAAATAAGGCAGCTATTGAATATATATATACATTTACAGTATTACATTATAATTAATTGATTGCTCTTTTTTTTTTTTTTCCCTCCCTTTATTTCGTATAAGGATTAAATATTTTTTTTTTTTTTTTTTGCCGTTAACATGTGATAATAATTTTTATTACAATACTTTCTAATAGCTTAAGGAATTTACAAAATTGTTTAGTGTTTTCAATTAAGAATGACTTTGTTGCTTAAGAGTTCTTAAAAAATTATATAAATTTCGTGTGAAAAATAAGTGACAAACTATTTAAATAGTATTTATTTGTGTTTATTCTTTCTATATTGATTTTGAATCTTTAATTTTCTTCTTATTTCATTCAAGTGTTTTGTAATAAAGTTGGGCAATATATGTTTATCATGGTTTGGCTTTCAGTTTTTATTCAATTTATATTGAAATATTTCAGAAAAATAAGCCACTTCCTGCTACTGAAGAATTTCCAGGTAATTATTTTTCAAACTTAATTGCTTTGCTAAAATATCCAGTATTACTCTGAACTTATTTTATATTCCTCTGTATAGTGCAATGACCTTTAAGAAATTTTAAATACTAAAATCTAACTCTTTGTATGACACCCATATACATATATTTTATATAATATTTTTAGTAATTAATTAAACTTTGTCATATATTGTATGATGGTGGTGAAATAATTAAATTCTTTATTCAAGACAGTATTCATAAGTATTTAATTCTTATAATGAGATTCTTCTCTTTAAAACCTTTTAAAGAAGAAATTAATAGTATTTAAATTTATATTATAATTATTTGTCTCGCTCAAATGCTATATTTTTTAACTGCTTAGTTTATGCATGTTGACATCATCGTGGTGGAACATGCATCAACTGGATCAGTATAGAATGAATTTTTACTTGTAATGTTGAAAATAAAATTTTTATTTGTTTTAACAGGCAGAAATTTTTGTTTTGATTGTTCATAAATTTAAAGCTATTTTCATGATATATGCAAAATTATGAATTTTTGAGATTTAAAGTATGTATATAAATTCAAAATTACTTGTGTGTTAAATATCTTCAAATCAATTTTTTTCTAAACAAATTGTAATTTTTAAAAAATTGTTTCCTCTTTTATATTTCAACAGAATTGCTTATGAAATTATTTATATAAGCATTTCAATATAATTTTGTGAAAATTATGCTTCCTCCCCTTACTTTTAATACACAACTTAATGTTATTGTGCATTAAATATATTTTTCAATAAATAAAAAAATGTCAGATTTTTGTGTATATGCAAAAACTGTTATTTGTACATTCGTGGTAAAGAGTCTAATCTAAAAATACTTGGATGAAAATCATTAATACTGTTAAAGATAAGTTTGTATTTATAGTTAATTTAGAAAAGTAGGGAAGAAGGTTTTAATTATGCTTAAAGTTGTTTTATGTATGCAGTTCTTATTTGAATTAATATTTTCAATCTTAGATATATATAAATGTAGATTCTAATTTATTTTATGTGTGAATGTAACATCTTTAATGAATTATAGTATCCACAGAGCTATCGATAATATTTTGTATTAAAAGTTTATTAATAATGAAGTAATTGAGGTTAATTATGTCAAAATAATATATTTCAAAGAAATCCAAGTTTTAATTTTAATGTGTTTACAAAAATTTGTTTTTTAAACCATTATTGCTTCATTATAGAGTCCAGCAGTGTAGCTGGGAATTAGTAAACTTCCATTTCCTAGTAAAAAATATCGTGTTCCATTTAAATCTGTAAGAATCTTAGTATTGTGATATTGTTAAATCTACAAGTATATACCTATCCTTTTTTTTTTAAACCACAACTTAGCCTATTTCTTTAAAATGTTATCTCGTAATATCCCTTTTTTTTTTAACAAACTATCATGAATTCTTGTAATCCTGTGTGACATCGATTAGGATTCTACAAATATATTGTTGATCTGACATGGAAGAAGTTAACTTGTAAATGTAATCATGGCTAATTTCAGGATATCAAAACCTTGACATTTGATGACATTTATGTTTTTGTCTGCTGCTATACATTTCTATGTCTCAAAATGGGATGTTCAGAAAAAGTGAACTTAAAATATCCTTTGTTATTAATGTAATGTGATTTGTCTTTACATAATGTTTTTGTTCTCTGAAATTCCTTGAAAAATAAATGAATATAGAAATTTGTAACGTGCATAGCATTTAGATATTACAATACAAATAATTCCACTTTCCTCCTAAATGAAGTAAAAACTGATGATGGTTAAGGCTATGGCATAATACATGGCATTTGTTTTAGACATCCCTACATAATTTCTTTTCAGTATTGATCACATGGGTATGTGCAGTTTTGCTGGACTGTTAGATGAAGATATATTTTATTACTTCTGATGATTAAAAACCTTATCATTTTTTCATTTTGTTGAAAAATGCCTAATGACTGAGTGTTCTTGACAAGAGTTTTTTAATCTCATTTCACTTTTGACCTTTTTACAAGAGCATATATTGTAGTGATCTTGAGCACAAAAGTATACAGCCCTAAAAACATATACTGTTAATTAACCATATAGAAAGTGTATTTGGAAACCATTTGTGTTATAGATGAAATCACAGTTTTGCTTATCATTAAGCCAAATATTCATGCTGAGTTGTGTTAAAGAATTAAATCTGGTGAATCTTTCATATTGCAAGGTATAGAGTTTTTTTAAGCATTTTTTCACATTTGAAATATATATATTCCCCTTGGAAAATTTTTTTTTGAAAAAATGTCTCCAAATGATTGATCATAATGTTTAGAAATAAATCTTTGAAATTGTTATTTTCAACTGCAAAGGTATCTGCAGCTGTAAATATTGTCTGAATACCTGTGGCATTCACGTTTGTACTACAAGAAATAGAATCGTAACTTATATTTCTAGTTTAACGCATGTTCCCATCAAAAATTGATATTATATTAGGTTTTTTGTCTTTAAATCATAGGTTGGATGTTGTGGGAAAGTTTAGTAAATAGGATTATTAATTGAGGTTGTATATTTTATCACTAAACTAAATCAAAAAATTTATTAATTTTTTTTTATATAGAAATTACTCCAGCTATGGAAGCAATAATTGCAGATGCATTTGATATCTCTGACAAAGATCCATTAGGGGAAGTATCTAAAATAGATGATTGTGCTTGTAATTGGAATGACTTGCTAACCTTGTCTGGTCTAAATTGGTTAAATGACTGTGTAAGTATTATATTTTTTAATCCACCATATTTTTTTAAAAAAATATGTTTCAACATTTCTTGGAAATATTCTATCAGTTCTTAAATATTATTTTTGTATTATTTGTAATTAGCTCAAATACCCACATTGTGCAGTTTTTATTTATTTTGTGTGTAGGTAAAACTTTGTGTTAAATTTGTGTTTTGTTATAAAATTTAAAACCCTAAAAGTTGAATTTTCATTTTTGTAATCTACCATTTTTTTTACCAAATAAAAAAAATAAATAGAATATTCTAAAATATAAACCTGTTTCAAAAAAGGGCGATATTTTCTTTACTAGTATTAATTATCATAATTTTTAGTATTGGTGTTAATAAATAATTATATATATTACAAAAATAAATATGTGTTATTGTCAATCCTATCCAATCTAGACCATTGGCTAGATTGGATAGGATTAGCCCAAAAGCATTTAAAAATTCAAAGATTAGAAGGGAATGCTTGGTCGAGCCCAGGCAGAAAAAGATGTTCTGGAGATGATTGATCAGAATTGCAATTCTACAGACAGGGAAGATTGTATTTCCCTGGTCGAATTTTAGACACCTCAAAGGACCACTTAGAAATATTGACATTGCAGTCTGCTAACTTCAATCAACTGTAAAAATGATGGCTCCACTTAGCTGCTTGCTACAGTATCGGTCTTGTGTCAGAGAAGAACACCAAGATAGGTATTAAAAGTATTTTGTCAGTCTAGCTTTGCATCACATATTCTGTGGTTGTAGGTCACATTTATAAAGAGCTACTTCACTCGGATAGCTGTTACGTGAGCTAACAATTAGGCAGGCTGCACTCAACTGGATTTGCTGAAGCTATAATAGGTTAATAGGTGAAACACAGAAGTGAACCTCTAAGCTATATTCCAAAATGGTTGTAATTAGCAAAACAGGTTGATTTGAGTGTAATTCCCTCTCCTCCAATCAATATTGGAAATGTATTTCAGGATGGTTAGTATTTTTTTACCTCTTGATACCAGGTTTTCTATATGCTTATTACTCAACAACTCTGGATTAAGGCAGAAGCACAGGTATTTAGGGTATTTTAAGTTTTGTTGAGAATATCCCATCATAGTAACATTTGGATGATAGTTGTGTAACTTGCAATTTATTATGAATAAACTTGCAGAGATTTTAATAGTGTTAAATTGTAATATAAGCTGTTCTGTATTCCTCATCACCTCAGGTGGGGCAGCTTTAATTTTGTTTTTGATTAGTCCAACATTTGTTATTATAATGTAAGCAAATAATCCAATTTCACAATTCTGTGTAATGACTTTCTCAATTCCTGCCAAATATTATGAGAAAAGCAGTAGAGTTAGCGTAGAACCCTGAGGCAAGCCATGGCTTGGTCTAAAATCTCTAGATAAGGACTCATTAACATAAAATAATCTGCCTTCAAGAAATCATCAATTCAAGCAGAAGCTTTTTTTATTAACCTTAAATGTATCTAAGTATCATCCTATCAAAGGTTGTTTTTTTTCCCCCCAATTCTAAAAATACTGCCACCATATGGTTAGTGGATTTCAAATTTATATGAGTCCATTAATATGAAAGTCTAATTGGAATAATTTAACATGTTTAACCTGCTTTCAATTTCAATTGTATAAATTTATTTAAGAAAAACATTTATTATCATTTTAAAAAATCCAACTTCAATTTGCTATTAAAATAGTGATAGTTCCTATTTGGTACATTGTAAAAATATTTAACTGTTAAAATGATAAAAGAAAATAATGCTCTTTTTTTTTTTGAATGTTGTGATTTTAATGAAAAAGTTTCAGATATTGGAAGAGATTTATAAATTTAAGAAGAGCAAGGAAATTATGTACACACTGCTATTAAAATTCCTGTAGATATCTTTATTGTATTAGTGTCATCGGTGTATTGACTTTTGCAAAAGTGGTTGTGTTTAGGGATGCGAATTTCTGTTGCTCTGGATTAACTGTTCTTGTTCATTTTTAAAGAACTCTTCTTTAAATCCTCAAAGGTATTCAAATGAATTTAATGCAATATATATACACATTTTTTCGGAAAAGTCAATTTGGTTGAATTTTTTAAAAGCCATGTTTTGTGTGTGTAAATTAATACGAAATGCAATATCATGCTCTTAAGTTAAGCAGCAGATAGTGGAAGTAAAATATCTTTGATAATATCTCAATATGAGTATTTTTTTATATTCTTACATATATATTCAAAATATATAAATTGAAGTAAACACTGGTATAAAAAAAAAAGGTTATAAAATATTTTTTATATTATAAAGTGCATTGTTAATTTTAGGCAAAAGCTCTTTAATATTTTTTATGGAAAAGAATTTAAAAAGTTTGCTTCAATATGCAATGCTTGAGACATAATAAAAAAAGGTATTTCATAGTAAATATTTTTTAAATGCCTCTTTTCTCATATTTAGAAAAAAAATGAAGTGAAATATTTTCATTTCTGTGTTTATAAAATACACAGAAATAATATATAAATGTGTTTCATTTTAGTTTGCAGTTATCTATAAATTTTATATGCATAATCCAGTTTAAATAGTTTCAATATTTTTAGTTAAAAGGATAAATTAATAAAGATACATAAGAATAAGAGTTTTTAAAAAAAATTTACAAAAATTTGTTTGTAAATTACTCTTAGATTTGATCAAATTTAAATAATGGAATGTCAAATAATACATCAATATATATGTATATAAACCTGCAAAAATAAAACATCTTGGAGCAATTAGTCTTATGTTAAAAGCTTTAAAATAAGTTTTGTAAATCAAAAATGTTCTTTGGGAGAGTTATAATTGCTTTAGCAAAATATTTTTATATCTTGCTGCGTAGTAAAAAAAATGTGAGAACTTCAGATTTAGTTCATAAATTTGGAACTAACCGTGTAAATTAGATCAAAATTTTTTAAAGAATACAATTTAATGGAAAATAACTTCAGTTTTGTTACTATTTGAATGAATCGGACTTGAATAGTTGAAGAACTGCCTGTTGAAAAATTAATCCCAATTAGGAATAATTTAGCCTGTCTTTGTTCTCATTTCAAATTGCCCCTATACAAAAATTTTCTCCTTTCCTCTTTCGATTCGGGCTTAGTCCCCTTCAATTCAATCTTATTAGTAGTTCTACCTAGTTGAAACCGTTTCCCCACAATTGTTCTTATTTGGAGTCTGATCTATTTTGTTCCCATTATGGGGATTTTTATTATTCAGGGGATTTTTTTCCCATCAGATGTTTGTTTTTTGGGACTTCTCTGTGCACTCATTGAATAATGTATCAAGCATGGGGTGATGTGGCAAATAATATCTGTTTGCTCCCAGTGTATACATTTGTGTTACAGAAGCTTATACAGCAGAGAGGGGAAACAACTTTAAATGATTCTGGCAGATTACTGGCTTGAGCACTTTTGCTCCTTCAAATGAACGAGTTGTTCTTATAATCCCCAACCCTCGTTGTGTTATGCAAAAGTATGGCAATTCACTGCAGTATCAAAATCTTTTGTGCTAGAATTTGTTAAGAAAAAAGCTAAATTAAGAAGTAAAATGATGTTCTCTTAACAAACAAGATAGCTGTACAGTAATATTTAAAATTTTGAATAATTTGACTTTTGTCAAATAATTTTTTAAATTGCTGAGTATATATAAACTAATACTTCAATCAACAGGTTAAAAATACTGAATTTGTATGTGTGTGGGAGTTTCACTTCAGTTTAATGAGAAATTCTTGGAGAAATTTATCATTGCTTCAAATTATATATTATTTTTAGAAATCAAGTTCGTTACTGGGGGAAGCAATTATTAATATTTACATAAACCCCCACAAATTTTCTATGCTTCATATGTATATGATTTTTGTTTTGCTTTTTTTTAACAGGTCATTAACTTCTATTTGAAACTTATTAAAAAAAGGAATGATGAATCACTTGGCAAATTACCAGCAATATATGTATGCAGCTCTTATTTCTACACTGCTCTGAAGAATAAAGGTGAGAAGCATGTAATGAGGTGGACAAGGAAGCAAGATATTTTTAAATTTGATCTTATGTTCGTGCCTCTTCATTTTGGAGTGCATTGGGCCTTATGTGTAAGTCAGTTTAAAAAATTTTTAGCGAAATATATTCTGATTTTTTAAAGTACTTTTTTATGGTGGTTATCCTATAAATGTGAATGCTTTTATTTTATATCCTGAATTTTTTTTAAGTAATTCTGTAATATTCTTTAAAAATGTCATTCATATGAGATGGCATATTGTATTTACTCCTTATTTATTTGTTTTAGTATTTAAAGGAAGTTAATAAAACAGTTACAGTTTGAAAATTTTTTCTTAGTATTTTAATTTTATATTGCTATTTCAAAAATACTATATGTCTACAAATATATATATATATAAATGTTTCACATAAAAATTTTATTCAGGTATTGTAGCGGCTTATAAAAATGTAATTAAATCTTAGTATAAATGATTGAGCAAAAGCAAAATGGTTATAGTCAAACTTTCTACCATTTACAATATTTTGTTAATTGATGTATGTTGTCCTATAACTCATTATTATGGACAGTTAAATATTTTATGATGTAAACTAAAGTTTTATAGGTTTTATGGCAAATTTGGTCGTACATTTTGATGAAATATACACCATGGTTTAATGAACTGGCAATTCCACGTCATGGAATTATTTTTATTTTGAAACTAAAATGCTTTTATACCTGAAATTTACCTCCTTACTTTACCACCTTGAAATTTACCTTTACCACCTTATCACGGAGGAACAGCTTAATTCTCCTTTTCAATACAATGATTTTGTTGAGCAGATACCTATATTTAAATGTTAACTGTGTTGTGCTTATTTTAATATTTCTGCTATTTACAAAATTTCAATATAAACTATTTTATGCCTTATATAAAGGTATTGTTGAGTGTGTGTACTTATTAGAGGAATTTTTTATATCTTAAAATCATTAAAGTGATAGTATGTATGACTGGCAATAGGAAAATGAGGAAAAGGCATGTACTTCACTTTTTCATGAATCATCAAATTTCCAACCTAATAAAAATGAGATTCTGACATTAATTTTTTAAGAGATATTGAAAGTTTTAAAGATTCTCCAAGAATTATATGCTATCATTTAAAAAAGATATTTTGGAGGGGGGAAAAAATTAAATCAAATTGGATTCTTAAAGAGATTTTTTTCTTGCATGTTCTGCAATCTACAAAAGCTATTTATCCTTTTTAACTGTATATTTAATATTTAGATTACTATGATTCTATGTAATTCTGTTTTCTTTTTTGTCATTGTTAAGTGCATACATTCAACTGTATTCCTTCAAAGTAGTAAAAAAATGAAAGTATTCACAGAATTTAAATAAATGACAAATTTGCTTTGATGCTGTCAAATGGAAACATGCAAAATTAAGAACAAAAATTTGAAATTATTAATTAAACAATTGAAAATTAATTGCTAGTTGTGCATTCAACATCAAAAATCCCCTCAGAGGCTTACCTTGTTTAGATTAAGAATGGCATCAGAACTCCAAAGGACCCAGGTGATCTTTTCTTTCTCATGGGTTTTACTGTCTTTGGTAAGCATAGATGAAGTGCCTCAGGTTAATCCTAGCCATTCCATCTATTTTCAACCCTCCATGTTAACCAATTTTTCTTTTTCCGTTTTTCCACTTTAAAATCACTGTTATACCTGGTTTGGCACAACATAGCCATACATGGCTCTTGTGCCATTAAACTCCACACTCACACTCAACATCTGAAATAAGTTTGGAGGAAATGATATATTTTTTGTTCCCCATAACTTGAAATATACATATTTTATCCCCTTTCATAAAAATTGAAGAAAAATTTTACACTTGTGAGAATTATGAGGAGAAAAATAAGACCTTGAATTTATTGGAACTAAAGGAGAAACTCTTTATATAGTTCCATGTTTAATTTTTTTTTTTTTTAATGAGAAGAAATTGTCTTTGTATCCATGAAAAGCTGTAGCATTATTTTAATATATGTTTCATAATGATGATTATGTTAGTGAAAATTCCTGAAATTTTTCAGAAAACAGGAACTAATTTCCAATCGCAATGTGACCAAATAGATAGTTGATGTTGTGAATGAAATGGAAGCCCAACATATTTCACAGTTAGAATTTCAATAAGATAATCTTCAAGAAGTAATTTTGGTGAATCATACCCTAAGAAAGAAGGATTTCATATTAATCTTATCTTTGAGATGTTAATTAAAAAAAGGAGGGAAAATCCTTTTGTGAAAATATTGTAAATATATTAATGTAAAAAACATACTTTTCCAGTCTGTTAGAAATGTGTTGTATATTAACTCATTCATCATGGCCAACTAGTTATCTTGTCTTCCTAAAAAAATTGCTGAGTGTTTGCGACAATATAATTGGTTTTCTAAGTTAGGTTTTCTCAAAATTATTGTTGCATTTTTTTTACTTTCTTTCTGCTATCCGAGTCCTAAATTCCCCCTCCCACACATACGCACACAATTTCTACAAGAGGGCTCCAAAAGTATAATTTTCCAGATTTTTCAAAAATGGTGTATACAGACAGGTTAGATGTAGAATGAAATAGGATAAAAAAGATAATTCTAAAGGTGCTCTAGGAGAGGAATGTAAACATTCAGTTAGCTTTGTATCTTAATAATGAATTAAAATAAACAAGTTTTTAAATGAATTTTGTGCTTTGTTTTAACTTTTAATGGAAATAATTGATTTAAGACGTTGAGAAAGAGAGACTGCTTCCCAACCTCTAGTAGTTTGTTGTTGTGTATGTTTGTAGTATGTCGTGTTGTCTTATAAGTATTATCGTGATGTATATCTGCATGCTGTGAACTGAACCCAATAAAAATCATGTTCTTTCAACCTTCTAATCTTCATTCAAGATTCCATGTAACACATCAATCAATAACTCCCGAGACTTAACCCAGAGATGGCGCTCGTAGTAAACCAGTAACCAGGTCTTTCTAGAGTACGAACCTTTGCTTGAAACGTGTCAAAATTTTAAGTCGATCGGACCAGAAACAGCTGAGTTATCGAGGTTGGAGTAAAGTCGTTTTGTGGTTTGTTTAAAAAATGGAAAAAACCGAGTTTCGTGTTCTGATAAAACATTGTTTTTTAATGGGTAAAAACACTGTGCAAGCGAAACAATGGATTGAAAAATGTTACCCGGACTCTTGTCCATCAAAAGCAACGATTTGTCGGTGGTTTGCCGAGTTTAAACGTGGTCGTACCGACACAAATGACGCGGAACGCTCGGGTAGACCTGTGGAAGCCGTTACACCGGAAAATGTGAGTGAAGTGACAAAAATTATAATGAAAGATCAGAGTAGTGAAGCTCTGACACAGATATCATATGAAGTGTATTTACTGGCTTTGAAGCGAAGTGAAAAAGGTTTTTTCCGAAGCTGGTGCCATTGAAACTTCCGGAAAAAAAACAGCAACGAAGCGCATGATTCAGAAAGCTGTTTCATCCATTTACTCGCGAACAAAAAGATTTCATGGGTAAAAAAGGAAATTTTTTGGGGAGGATTTGAAGGGTTGAACGGATTGTATCCCTAAAAAGGTGATTAATCTAAAGGTGTTATAGTTGATTGATAAAAAAATTTTGCAAAAAAAAATGTTGTTTTCAATGTTAGTCTCGGGAGTTATTGATTGATGTGTTACTCATGCCACATGCTACAGCTTTATTTTATTCTGTTAAGAGGTTTTTAAATTAAAACATCCTATAGTATTATAGTTGTTGGCACCAAAGTGTATATTTAAGTTCAATATCTTTTGAACTGTTATATTTTTACCAGTTAAGTGTTTCATGAAAATTCTGAACAATATTAAAATTTTATTGTTTATAATATATCTTGCAATTTTTGTTTCTGGTTTTGCAATTCTAACAGATGTATTTTATTTTTGTATAGGTTATTGATTTTAGATTCAAAACTATAAAATATTATGACTCTATGCATGGCGTAGATGATGATTGCTTGAAATCATTATTGTAAGTAATTCGAGAGAGATATGTACATATAATTATCTTTTTTTTTTATGTGTGTCACCATTTTTTTTTGTGAAGATCAATTGTTTTGTATTGTGTTAATAAATTTGCAAATCAATCAACCTTTCAGATTTCAAGAACCTCTTTTAATTCTTTATAATAAATCCTGTTCATCACTAATATAGTTTTATTTAAAAAGATGAATACATTTATATTAAATGATTATTTTTATTGTATTAATGTGAAATTTATGTATTAAAATAGAATAAAGTTATATGATCATATTCGACTATACTGCTATTTATTAAAGTTTAGTTTTTTACTAATTAATTGAGGCTTGAATAAAGTATTAAACATTTTTAGTGTGTTATTTGTTCTTGAAAGTCTAGACTGGTAATGAGTTAAAATTCCTGTGACCGAGAGAAATGTCTTTTTTCACAAATAATTATAGAAATTTTTCTTTTTTTACCCTCCTCAATAATGAATTTTTTTTTATAAACAGTCACTAATGAGGTCTGAGATTTAGCTTTGAGACTGTTATCAGATAATTACTGATGCTCTCTTTTTCATGTATGCTTATTTGTATTGAGTGTGTACTGAGAAACTCAAATCTAAAAATAATTGGAAGAATTATGGCACAATGGTTGCCATCTACATATACCTTCACTCTCATGTATTTGAAACTTCATTCATGTATTATCAAAATTTGAAAACGTTTACAGATCTTCAGTGAGTTTTGTTTGACACTGTAATATTTTCTTTTGAGAAATATTGTTCTGACCTCAATTTAAAATCACTCACTCTAATCTTACTGTTAGCTGTATACACTCTTATGCATCATTTTTGATTGCTGCCCTCAAATTTCGAAGATTTTAATTGCTAATAAACTATTACTACACAACTAGAAATTGCTTTGGACTTACTTCATTGTCATGTTTCTGCATAAATCTAAATTGCAAGTAATTTGAACCATATTTCCTTGTTACTTTTGAGTTTTTTCTTCAATGTATATAAAACTAAATCAGAAACAGTGTCATCATTGCCCTAAGTATAACAGTGGAAAAAATATGTTACGAAGATAATACTTATGAAAAAGAACATATGAGAAATAAACAATTATCTATTGAGAATTAAAATTTGTGAAAGAGATATCTATTGTAATAACTGAAACAAAACTGAAGGTGATTTAGTATAATTGGGCTTCTATTACTCCTCCTTTTTAGTATATTTTGTGAATTTAATGCCACTTAAAGGTAATAATTGTCTTTCAGAATGTTAAATTTCTTGTTTCCCCATTATTAATAAAATAATAACCATGTTTTTCTGTACACTATTAAAATTTTCTTGCTGATCTTTGATAGATAGTTTAAATTTCATGTTTGTAGTTTTTATTATATTAATGTCTTCACATCTGGAATGTGTAGATTAATAAATTGTAATTGATGTTTTTCAACAAATAATATTATTTTGAAGATCTAAAAATTCAGCTTATCTTCTTTGTATGTATGATTTTTCTTGCACTAAAAGTTTGTGCCTGATAAATTTAGAAAATACAAAAAAAATTTCTTTTTTTAGAAGTTAACTTTGTTTTGCAATGCAAAAGAAACATGCTGTAGTAAATGTGTTATTGAAGAAAAAAAAAATCTTGTAATTTTACAGGAGATTTTTAGTAGCTGAAATGAAAGGAAAGAAAAACGAAGTTCTGGATCCTGATTCATATTCACTGGAAATTGTTAAAGTAAGATAGCAAAAAAAAAATCATTATTATTTATCTAACAGTAATATTCTTATCTCCTAGTACATTTTTTAGATCTTTTACATAAAACATTTCTGTGATGTAATAAATTCAATTATTGAATATGTTTCTTTTAAAAAAAAACAGCCTTATTATGTATGATTAAATTTGAAATTGTTGATTTAAACTTATGATTACATTTAAACAAAAGCGTGAAGTGACAAATATTTTATTTAAATTTTATTTTTTAAAATTGAGTCATAAAATAATTCGTTACAAATAAAGGGAGCATGTTACCAAAAATCCTATAAACATAACTTCTTTTCAAAAAATGATTATCAGGTTAGGTTATCAATTAAATTATTGGCATTACTGTTGAAAATTGGTTTTGTAAAAAAATAATTAAAAAAAAAAAAAACTTACTTTTTCTATAGCTGAAAAAACCATGACATTAAAAATTAGGCTTGTAATTGGAGTTAAAAGCATGCTTATGTATATACTCATAATAAACAAGATTTAACTAAGTAAAACATGTAAACAAATAAAGTGATAAAACTTAATGAGGGGGGTGGAATGTTAAATACTGTTCAAGGGGGGGGAAATGGCATTAGATTATAAATTATAAATGAAAAATTCAGGAGTGAAATAAAATTGTTTATGTAAAATGAAGGATTTTTAAAATTATTTGAATTTTATGGTACCTGAAAATGAAATATATTAATATTAATTAAATTAAGTTTATTTGAAATAGATCGATAAGCTTTGTTTTTTATACAAATTTTTGTAACTTTTCAGGACATTCCTCAACAAATGAATGGCAGCGATTGTGGGATGTTTACTCTAAAATATGCAGAATATATATCGAGAGATGCCCCTATAACATTTACTCAAGTAAGGATTTTTTTTTTCAGTATTCCTCAAAAACATTTTAATGAATTTTATGGCAATACTTTTCATAAATAATTTCATAATTAATGATATTTAAAATAAGACGATTAAAAAAATAACTCTCAAGTTTAAAATATAATACTTGTTCTGCATTCATATGATTAAATGCATTAATCCCTTTATTTACATGTATTATTTTATTCCACTAAAACAATACTGTGATATTGTAAATAGCAATTTAAAAATCAATTCCACATTTTCAAATGTGTATTTAGCTTTTACTAAGGTGACCAATCATCCTTTAGGAAGGGCAGTCCTTTTTTTGTAGGTTCTGTCCTTCCTTGAGAAGTGTCCTCCTTTTGGATATTTTAAAACTTACCTGTTCAGGACCGTAAACGTGATCGCATGACTCTCCCTTCACAATCCACAATATTGTATATGTGACAAGTGTTTCAATGCCACCATGCCCATGATCACACTGGTGTGACTTTAAATTAGAACGCTTTATTTGAATTTTTTATGGCCGTTAGATGGCAGTGGAAGCTTTTTATATTTTCAAATATCATTCCACTTTTAATGTTGACCTGCCCCCTTAAAATCAGTGGAATTTTAAAATTTAAACAACTGTGTTTGTTCGCTTCTTTTGGTCGGATTGTGCGTTTAAAGGGCTGTGATTTACTGCACTCTAGGTTTCCTTCATATTCGGATGGAGTGGGGGTGAAAGATGAAATGTTTATTGGTTAGGATTGGGAGTAGACTTATTGTTTGTAAAATGGGATTTTGTATGTTTTTGAATCAGTTTTATCTTTTTTATAATGGCTAAAAGATTGAATTATCAAGGAGACAATGTGTTGCGTGCAAAAAACATTCCCTAAGAGGGGGGGAAACTAGCAACATTTGCAATGTAGGGCTTTGTCTTGAATAGTGTTTCGAAATGTATCATAAGCTTCAAAAGTTTTAAGTATTATTTAGTAATTATATTTCATTTGTTTTAAAAAATTTTGCATTCAATTCTCTAATATTTTATATTTATATTTTAAATACTCATAAATTTTTACAAAAATTGCCATTTATATAATTTTTGTAACTACATATTTTTTTTTTTATCAAAAGAAATATAATTTCTTTAATATTCGCTATTATTTTTTTTAAATATCACAAACATTTTACTTCCGTACATTTAGATGCTATGAATGATAATAATCTGCAAGTTTCAGTGTATTTAATCGTAAGAATGATTTTATAGGAATTTTTATATGAAAATAGGCTTAATGCAGAAAATCGCCCAGTTCTATGCGTGCATACACTTTCAGAGTGTGCAGGCCTGTGGAACCGGTTCTTTCTCCAGTCTTGAAAGGGTTAATCTTTGTGTTCAGAGATGACATGCCAAATTGTTACTCAAATGTTGGACACAAAAAACTTTTAGGATATTCAAAAGTTAGATGGCTCGCTCTAATGCATTTGCTATAGAGTATGTTTTACATTTATTTGAGCCTCTCCTTTCATATTTTTTAAGCTTAAACATTTTTCCAAAAATTCTGGAATCTTTTTTCAATTATGAATTATAGGTGATATTAATGTATTTTGTACATAATTAATCATCTATTTTCCATAAAATGATTCGAAAGAATAAAGGTGAACATATTTCAGCTACATAAGCTAGTTTTATTTTGAACAATTTTATCCTTCAATATTAATCTTTATTTGAAGAAAAATTTATACCTTTAATTATTTAAAGAAATTTATCAAACTTAGAGGAATTATATCCAAGCAATAACGAAAAAGTTTACCAAAGAAGAGCAGAATTTTTACCAAACATCTTTCCAATATGTTGGAAAAATGGTCTGAAACAAATATCATAGGAAATAACAGTTTTCAATGGTTTTTTTTACTTTGTTGCATGAGTCAATCATAAATTGGCCAGATATTGAAAATTGTGTTGAGTTTTTATCTAAAGAAATTCCTATTATTAAAATTGTTGACAGTTGTCTGTTTGAAGAAATTAGAAGACTGAATGTAAATTTAAATTCTGATAAATTAGAACAGTGGGAAAATCAATATAGGGAAATTGATAAAAGATGGGTGGAAATATTTAAATATTTCAAAAATAAACACATTCCATATGAAAATTTAGCTTTTCATATTGAATTTACATTGTGTTACCCTAGAGCTAATGCAGCAGTTGAAAAGAGTTTTTTTAAATTGGTACCACTGAGAAATAAAGATTGAATGTTGATACTTGCAGCATTTAAGGTAAAATTCAATATGAAGGATATTTCTTGCTTTGAAATTTCCAATACATTGTTGGATAATGACATATTGACAAAAAATATTCATTCAATGGGAAAAATACTCTGAATTAAATAATTATAAGGGATTTAAGTACAATTAGCATACTTTTATTTGAATTAATGAAATGTTTCGTATATTTAATGCTGTACTTTTTTTTTTAAAGTTTTTCGTCCTCCTTTTCATTATAATAAAATTGGTTTATTTAACGCTGTACTTTTTTTCTTAAATTTTTTCATCCTCCTTTTCATTATAATAAAATTGGTCACTTTACTTTTGTTGATGTAGAAAAAAGTGTTAAACTAATTTTTCTAAAACTTACTATCAACTATATATATATTTTTTGGTGTAACTATCATTTATTTCAGTTCTTGTGGAATTTGTGTATTCACATAATGACATCTGTGACTGTTGGCTCTTAAACTTGACAAATAATGAAGTTTTGAGGGATTAATTTGATTTAGTACTATAGTCCCAAAACTAGGTCTGAGATATTATATAGTGCTCTCTGACTGATAGATATAATCAAAATTACTGAAACCCAAATGGTAATGAAAAATAATTTCAAACAGAAAGTTTATTGTTATCAGATATTTATAGAAACACATTTAGTACTTTAATGTAGTAAACTGTGTATGTTTTCTTTATATTTAATGCTTAAGAATATGCGCCATTTTGCTCCAAAATGCAAAATCTAAATTATAACATACAAATTATTAGGAAAATCTGGCATTTGATTCAATACATTCTATAATATGGCACTGATCAAGCTATTGGTTTTATGATCTTTCTATGTGGATTTAAGCATTTGTTGACCTCCAGTTCATGGCACAGTGCTGCTCTCGTTTTCTACCAGTGTTTATCTAAACTGTCAGATTCCATTTCAGTATAGTGTTACTTGTTTTCTAGTTAGTGTTCTTCAAGTACTAATTAAACAAATAAGCATAAGCCTGTGAATCAGATTGCTCATCACAATTTGCGTAAACTATTATTGTACTGTATTATTATTATTTTCATTCCAAGGACGTTCAATATCTTTGTCTTGTGGTAATTTACTGTGGTATCTATGTCGGAAGGTTTTAATATATCAGATGGTCATCTCAACAAAAATAACAATTTACTAACAAAAAAAAACATTTAAAAGAAATTAAAATTAACCAAATACTGCCAACAGACTGAACAGCAAAAAGAATGAAGAAAGAATCAGTGGGTTGTAGCTACTGTTTATATAATTGTTGGAGAAGGACATTAATTCACTTCTTTGTAACTGTTTGTTTATACTTGGCCAGTTTGCTTATCCACAACTGTTTGCTCACATTCTCGATAGTCAGCATGCAAGGATTGCAAGACCCCATAATCTAAATACAAGTGTAAAAATTAGGCATGTGAAAAGTTACGTATTAATGAGGTTTTTTAATGAAAAGGCTATGATAACCAAACAAGTAAAAAAAACTTTAATTCAATGTAGATAAACGAAATAAGGTATAAATATTTACTCTACAGTCAGTATGATGAGGATTTCCTTATCAGATTCGAAATTAACATAAATAAGAAAGCATTAGAAAATCAAGGCTATTCTAGTTTGAATAGAAACATCATGAGGAGTAAAAATTGACATGTGATCTGAAAATATACCTGTAGCAGCATTCAAGGCATTTGATTATAGATTGCTTAAAGTTTTTATGCCTATGGGCTAATGCAAATAAATAAATATTCAATGTTTGAATTTAATGTTGTAATTGCCAGAATGATAAAATACTTTGTCATATATTTGTATTGTCTACAGGCCTGGGATGTACATAAAAGCAAGAAACATATGTTTAAATTTTCATCTAGAGAGATTTATCTTTGGTGTCACTGTAAAAGCTATATTAATACTCAATAATCCAACTCTACTGTGGACATAATCATGCCACATTAAAAAGAGCTTACTGTTCATTATATAAAGTAACTTTTAGTTTAATGGGTGTGATTATGTACAGGGGACACACACGCACAGTACTCTAAAATTGCCAAAATGTTGATGAAAAAATTTCTTACCCTATTTTAATTGTATGGCTCTTTTTAAATATATGTACATTATTTAGAAGTTATTCAAATTGTCCTTAACAATCTGCCAAATAAATTCATTGACCTTCAAACTTTATAAACTGCTTTTTCTCAGCTTTTTTTATTTTTTATGAGAGTCATATATTAAAAATCTAATACTTTTTGTAATTGATATAAAGGTTTTTGAGATTTTTGGTTGTTTTGCAAAATCTGTTCAATAATTCTGTGCATAAAATAAGGATTTAGGTAAATAGTTGGGTTTTTTTAAAAATTATATCCATATAAATCGATATAGTTTTCTGTTTTTCTTAATGTTTTATAAAAAAAAAAAAAAAAAATGAGAGATACTTTAAAAAATTGAGAAAATAAAATTGTTCAAAAATATTAAAATTTGTAGAATTAGTAGGAATTGTAAAATTGTTGAAGTGTTTTTTTTTTTTTTGGGATTTAAATCATTGTTTAGAAAAGAAATTTCTTTGCTGAACTGCATATTTTGTGTGTGTTCAAATAGGGTAAATAAAGGTATTTCCTCATAAATATATAATTTTAAAAAATTATGCTCTCAAGGTACTGTGCCCCTTCAGAAATAAAATGAAAACATAGATGCTTATTGTTATTTGATTAGTTTAGTACAGATTGAAGTTTTACAGCAAATACTATTATTCACTTGATATTCTCAAGGAGTAATATTCATTTGATGGCATCATTTAATATATTCTATGAGCTTGCTGCAGAAGAATTTGTGCTCTATCCTTGGATTAGTGGAATTATGGTCATTCTTTCTTTCCCTTTTCAAGTCACAGTTCAATTAATATTAATTCTCGAAATTTAAACACTAGTAGAACATTATAATTAGTGATGAGCAACATATGGCCCAGCAGCGTTTTCTTAGGCTCCAGAAATTTCGGATCAACATGCTTCGTAGAATTGGTTAGTGTTTTAATCGGCTGCAGTACCCTAGTGGTCATGGCTTTGGATTTGTGTCCGAAGGTTTTCGTTCAGTCGCGGGTTTAATCCTTGATCGCTGAAGAACCCATGTAGCCAGGACTAATGCACGTTAAATCTATTGAGGCCCAAAGTCCTCCCATTGGCATGGTGTGGATGTTAGGAGAGGGGGTGTCAGCTCAGCTGTCGTCCTCGTCACTTGACCGAGGTTCAAAATTACAAGGTCTGTCACCAATAGCCCTTGTGTTGCTTCTTGTGCAATGTTAATATAAACTAAAGTAGTGTTTTAATCATTATTTGCTTATAGTAAAAGTTTAAAAGACTTGAGTAAACTTTTATTAATATCTTTCTTTGTATTTTTTATTTAAATTTACAAAAACTACAGATGAAAACAAAAAATCGCAGCCCAGTGTTCATTATCCAACTGGTGTGTGCCCTCCTAACAACAACCTATCTTTGTACTGTTTACACTGCTGACACCCAAAAAGTTTTTGTGTTAAAATACCTTCATAATGATGGTATAACATATGCAGATTGTTGCTACACATTTTCTTTAGCAAAGGGTTGACCAAACTCTGCAAAAGAATAAAACTTTTAGTGAAGAACAAAAACTTTATTTATTTTACTTTATTTCCAATAATAACATATGCTTGTCTTATTTGGATCATTGCTGCAAATATATATATATACACATTTAGCAGTTGGTGAAAAACAAAATTGCAAATTCCCATTTTTATTCTACTACATATCATCATTGTAGGCTTAAAATATGCCTTATTTCTTCTGCAATGTGGCCTCCTCATTTCTCAACTCAATTGTTTCTCATTGCAACCCCAGCATTAACATGCTCTTGTCTCTCCAAATTAGTTTAAATTACTAGGGATAGACTTTGTCCATTACCTCTAAAAAAAAATAACCATTGTCAAGCTAGACATTCTTGAGAAAGCTTTTTTGTTGGTTTATTCACATGAACAACTGGCTAGTTGCACACAAAGTTGTATACATTCTATATTGACAGTTTTTCATAATCATTCTGCATGTCTTTTGAAGGTTAGTTTTAATGTTAATTAATGGTTTTCATTATCTTAGTGCTTTATGAATTGACTATTTTTGTAATCTGTTGGGTATGTCACTGTAACAATGTAATAAGGTGGTATTCTAAAATTTCGAAACGTATGTAAAAAAAAATTTGTCAACACAGTAATTTTTTTTATACACTTAACCCTGTTCTCCAATATTTTTAAAAAAATGTCCACAAATCAACGTAGAAATATGATAAGTTTAAATAAAAAATAGAAATTTAGTTACTGTTTTAAAAGCAAATTGTTTGCCTTTTATGCTCTCATTCAGTATGTGTGTTAAAAGAATATAACATCAAACAACATTATGAATTAGTACCCGATACAAAGTATAAAAATATTCAAAGGCAAAATGCAATTGGAGATGTTGAATCAATTCAAGATATATTTAAAACAATAATAAAATATGTTTAGAGCTCAAAAGTTTTTTGAATCATATTTAGCACTAAATGTTAGTTATACTGTTGGTCAAATTTTTGATATGAAAATAAAACCTTTTGCTAATGCATAAATAATTAAGGAATGTTTGACTGCTGTTTCAGGTATATCTTTTTTTGATTTTTTTTTAAAGTTATTTTTTCTAATTTAAATTTGTCAAATTTACAATTGCACAAAAAATCGTAGATCTCTTTAATAGCGTCACTGTAACCTTATGTGAGTACATTAATTTTAATAGTGTTCTTTAGCTATGACTTTATTGACACAACTAATGATACTTATTAGAGGATTTGCCTTCAGTTTTATTATACTGGAGAAACTTAGTCCATTGATACCAATGGCAAGAACTGCAACTGATGAAGACCTGTACAATGCACTCAAAATAGCTTTGGAGAACTTATTGATTTTATTGGAAAATATTGTCAGTATGTTAACTGATGGAATACGAGCAGTGCCAAGTATTAATGTGGGAGTTGCTGGGTATTATTTAATAATCTTAAGAACCTAACAGGGAATATGATTTGTTAATGATTGCATTATTCAGCAACAGAATCTTAGTGCAAAAATTTTAAATATGCCAAATGTCTACATACCTGCAATTAAACTTATTAATATTATCATATCTCAAGCTTCCACCTACTTTTTCTAAGTTCTTTCTTTACCTTCCTGACCAATGGGAAACTTTCTTCTTCCCCCTCCTCTCCTCTACCTTGCTCCCTCAAACTTCAAACCTCACTCCAAAATCTAACTTTCCCTCTCCCTTTCTGATTGGACGAGTCGCTTGCACACCCGCACTCGCCCACTCTACCCTTCCACCGGGCTGGGAGCCTGCACACCCGCTCCCACCCCTTCGCACTAACTCTGATTGGCTGAGATGCTTGCACTCCCGCACTCGCCCTCTCCCCCACGATATGAGAAATCTCAGGGGTTCTTCTTGACTTTTTTGACCGTCGAAACCGAACGAGTACGAAAGCAGGTAATCCCCTGCATCCTTACCCTTGCTGCCACAACTGGAGCCTCTCTTTTTTCAATTATCCGAGCTTAAAAGCTTTTTAATTTTAATTCTGTTTTCCACTTTAAACGATTCACTATATACGGAGAAAAAGCGCACTTCATCTGTGCGCTGGAACTCAATTACGATGTACCCACTTATCATATCTCAAGCATTAAACCATTGCCAATTTAAGAGATTTTTTTAAAAATCTGGAAAGTGAATATGGTGATGTGTAATTTATAACAAAAGTACATTGGTTAAATGGAGGAGCAGCTTAAAAGTGTATATTACTTTAAAAAATAATAATCAATTGTTTGTGAAAATGAAGGAATGTCCATTTACTCAATTCAATGATAAAGAATAGATATGAGATTTTGCCTTTCTCGTCAATGCAACTCAACACATAAATGACTTAAGTAATGATCTTCAAGGTAAAAATCAGTTTATATGTAACATGATAAAATTAAGAGTTTTTCAATTCAAACACAAAATTTTGATAAACATTTGTTGCCAAACAACATAAAATATCCATATATTTATTAAGTAAAGGAATTCTATCAGAAACATGAAAATATATCAATAAAATACAAGAATTGATAACCAAATTTAAAAAGGTATTTCCAATATTAAAATCAGAGTTTTAATATTTTTCCACGCCATTTATTTTAGGGGGTGGAGAGTGGGAACAGATCCTTATCAGACACAAATGGAACTGATAGATTTAAAAAAACAACACTGATTTGAGAATTAAATTATGGAATGTGGACATCTAAAAGTTCTTTCAGGATTACATGATTACTGAAAAATTTCAATGATTTCTTGCTCATATAATGAAAATAATCAACATCGACAATCAATTGAGGCTGAATGATTGAAAGGCTGCACGTGAGTTGCCGTGTCATTTATATATGCAAACACAGGTCAATTGATTGCAAAAAAAAAATAATGCTGAACTTTACATTAAAATATGTTAATGATTTTTGAAGTTTAATTAGGACTGTGGTCTTTAAAGATTCCTCTCCTTGATGTAAATGAAAATTTACATCAAGAAATAATAATTATATGAATATGTTTTAAATTTAGGCTTTTAGATGAACTATTTTCCTCTTAATATATTATTAAGATGTTTAGATTATTTATCCAAAAATTACAGCAAATTAATTTTTGTATATTTTATATACAAAGGATTTTTAACCTTATATATAATATTTTTTAATGTAATACTTAGATTGCATCAACTTTTATTTATTTTTAGTTATCACCTCAGAGGTGATTCTAGTACTATACAATTTGCTATAAATATATTTTATATGAATATTAACCATATTTTTTCTCCCATAGGAGCATATGCAGTATTTCAGGCGTAGAATGGTTGTTGAAATAGTGGAACAGGAATTATTTAATTAAACTGTTTATTATTTTGAAATATGTCCATGGATTTATCGAATTGTACATTGAATTCATCAAAGTTGGGCTGTAAATAGAAGTGGAACATTTCATTCAGTATATATTATTTTCCTCTCTCTTTATAATCTTTCTTTTAAGTTAAATAATGTGATTCATGCAATGGACTCTTTTCTTCAATTGTTTATATTATATTTTGAAATGCTTGTACATTGTAAATAAATATGATGTGTAATATTTATTGTTATAATAATGAAAAACTGTATTTTGAAAAGGTTGACCAGCACTCTTGGGAAGATTATTAAAAGAAATTGCAAATTTTGATTCCTCCATGTTTTTAAATTTGAAATACTTATATATACATTATAAAAACTTGGATTTTGTTTGTAGGAATGTAGTTATAATTTGTTACATATTACTTTAGTGTAGTTTTATCTTGAATCAAGAGAACTAACTTGATCTGCAAATTGAGTTAAAAGTAATAAATTATTTCAAATTTGATCAGTCAAAAATGTACATGTATATGAATGATTTAAGAAAAGTACTTTCATTACCTTACTGAATTGGAGCAAGTGTGAATATTTAACATGAGATTAGAAAATGAGCAAAAATATCTTTGATCAGATTTTTCTTTGTAAACAATTTATTTTTAGTGTTATAATTCTTGTTGCATTTTCTTTGGAAGTTGAATAATTGTTTAAAATGAATTCAATTAGAAGATTTATTAAAATTCAAAACTCTTGTATATCATTATCATTAAATTTGATGCAAATATTGTTTACAAATTTGTAAATTCATAAGGAAGACACAACAACAGCATAGTGTAAATAAAAAAATATATATGATTATGTAGGAACTAATGTAATTTGTGAAGAAATCATTAAATTCTATTAATATTGCAGTTACTGAAAAGCAAATTTATTAAATACTGAAAAAATTTCTTGTAAAATTTGATGTTGCATTGTCTCTTTTTTTATTCGTACATTTTGTTGCTGCTAATTTGTTATGTAATAAATATCTCTTTGTCATACATATGTTTTTGAAATAAAGCTTTTAGTGCAAGATACATTTGCTCACATAACATAAATGTTTCTTTTCAGGATATTTGATATAATTTGTTGGTTCTTATTCATTATTACAATTTTTAGCTTCATGAAATGTGAATTACCCAATACCTTTATATATAAAAAAAATTATATTGTTTCAACGGATAAATGTGTTTTGCATTGAAGTATGTTTTTCTTCAAAAATATTTATTACAATTTTTAAAGTCTTTTAAATTGCAATGTGATTGTTTTCCTGATTTTATTAGAACCATTCAAAATGACTTTCTGTGAATTTGGATAGAAATACTCATTTTGACTATTGCGAAATACAGATTTTTTTATGACTTACCATTCATTGTTGTGCAGATTATTCTTAATCATTAATATGCTGTTTGAAGCATATGTAAATTTAAATGCTGCTTCAAAAATTGGGACTCGTATTAAATTGTGGAGGGGAAAAAATGTGTTGATAGGTAATGAAATGTGTCTATGAACTCCTATAATGTAATTATTAGAATCGTTGATTTTACAATCATTGAATTTGGACATGAATGTATGGTTCATTCTTGACAAAATGATTATAACTATTACCAGATGCTTAGGTTTTAGATGTGGTTTGTCAGTTAAAAAAAAATTGTAATTATGTTATTAAATATTTGTGTTAATAACTTTTTTTGGGGGGGAAAAAGCAATTGCTAGATATTTAATGTATACCATGTACTTGGAAGTTGTAGTTGTTGTCTATGTTCAGAAAATGTGTAAAATTTGTTATTAGGCCAGCCAAACTGACAATACTTACCTCAGATGTGGACTAAATTTGGTATTTTAATTTCAGATTGTCTGTTGGCTTTGGAAAAATGAAAAATTTATACTAAATATTTAATGGATCGGTCTATTTGTAATCTTTAATCCTAGTTGATGTCCCCTCTAAGGAAGGCAAAATGGATGAATAGGATTTGTGTCCGTCACTTGGAATTATAAATGATTCACAATATATCAAATATATTCATTTAAAAGACTAATTTTTGGAATATTTTTCAATATCACTTAATATATATTAGAAATAATTTGGTTTCACATCACCTTTTTAATTTTATGCTGGGAAGAAAAGTAATTATTGCTTCTTCCTCTAAAGCAAATAAATATGACTCTCACATTTAAAAAATTGAAATAATATTTTTTGAAGGATAACACTGTTTCATACTAATATAACCTAGCTGTAAAGTACTGTTCCGGATTAATTTAGAATAGAAAGTACATGTGATAATGATTGCTATTTTTAAAATAAGTGTTTATAAAAATGCATTATTTTAAATTAACAATTCAAAATGTTTGTTAAAATTTGATTAACTACTGTATTTAAAAATTACAGAAAAACTTGAAATAAATACATTCTGAATTTTATTCTGGATATTTCACTGTACCGTTAAGTTCTTGGCATGTAAACAAAACAAAAAATGTCATTATTCATTGTATTTGATTATTTAAAGATCACATTTAAAAAAAATTATTCTTCACAATGATAAACTATTGCTGTCAAAACTTGGAGGAATCAAAAGTTATAAGGATTTAATATTGATAAAAAAAATTTTAAGAACAGTTTTGGTTAAATATTGTTCTTCATTATAAAAAACCAAGAAAAAATTAATTTATTAAATATTTGTACTATTTCTTAATGGCATTGAAATTTGCTTGATTAATTCATTACAAAAAATTATCTATTGCTTCATGTTTATTTGGAGAGATAGTGATCATTGCTGTTCAACAATTGTGAAGTGTAATTTTAAATGAATCAAGTATCTAATTTCAATGTTATGGATATGTGCATAAAAATTATTAGATGGATTTTAAAACTCAGTACATTTTTATCAGTTTTGTAGAAACATTAAAATAATTTTATAAGTGATGTTAATCAAAAATGGTTATATTAGTGGGAATAAATACTCAAGAAGATCATAAGTGTTAACTTTAATACTTATTGTGTTTAAAGGATTTTATTGAAAGGAAATGTAGCAAATATCTTCATAGTATAATATTTTACTGCATAATTCAACTTTCACAATAAAGTTTCCAAAAGATTCATAGAACCATCCCAAACTTGAAATGCAGATTAATTTTGCTTTCAATTTTTCAAAAATTGTTCAAACTGTAGTCAGTAAGTTTTGTAGTGTGAAGAAATGAGATCTGCTTTCCTTTTTAAAATTATTTCAATCTCATCATATGTATTCTAGTGATACTAGTACAGTGTATAATGATCACAATGCAGATTTTTCCTATGTGGAAGTCGCCTAACTCCAAATTCTTTTAAGACTTAAAAGATCAATAACCATATTTTAATAAATAGTTTATTACGAATAATCTGAAGAGCTAAAAGAAAGAAGTGGAAACAGCATCAGAATTACAAGTTGAGGTTAAAGCTGTTCTTCAATTGTTGTTCCTCTTTAAATGGCTGTTGCAGGAAATCTCAATTTCACTTCTGTTGGCTTGCTTTTTTTACAACTGCTAGTTCACATTCAGTTGGTTTGCTTCTTCCTAATTGTTGGCTCTAATTCATGTTATTCAATGCGAAATGGTCGCAAAGTCACTACAATAGTAAAATCTAATTGCAATATGATTAACTAGATGGTTGTTCCTCTGTTGATTTTTTTTTCATTCATTATCAAGAAATATATTTGCTTAAGTCACAGTTTCTCAAAATAGGAATTACTTAACTAAATTGGAGAAATTAGAAGTCACCATTTGTGAAGTGAAAACGTACATATTCTGATTTTCCAAATATCGAATGTAATTAACTCCCTCTGACAAAATGGTATTCCACATATACAATACTTTTGTACTCTACTGAACAAAAGTAAGATTAGGAATAATACGGTAATTCTAGTTGAAATAAAGGATATATTGTCCTACAGCAAATTTTTGGTCGATACTTGAACGATGTTGTTACATATTGGATGTTTCAATGGAAGCTCGCCAGCTTTAAATTTCCAGTCAAAAAATGGAAAGAGTTAACTTTAGCCTATTGCTTTTCCAGAATTTAATTAAATAAAATTATTGTAAGCATTACCCACTAAATAAAAATAAGGTACAAGTTAAATGAATTTAAAGTTAAAAACATGAGAAAATGCAAAAATCTGAGAGAAAAATTTAAAAAATCAATTGCAGATAGCTATTCAAATGAAATAAGTTTTGTGTTGGAAGTAACTTGAGCTAATCAGGGAACCACTTCTCGCGCAATTGAAGAACTTTGGGAAACTTCGTAAAATTATGAGGTACCTAATTTTAGAATTAAAATTTGACCCTCTTATCATAATTAGTGAAATTTTAAAATTACAATTATTTCAGAATTTTCCACAACGAAGTTAATTTGAAATCAAAATTAAAGGGATCACTGTTAAAGTCTTCCCAAGAGAGGGGGGTGAATCAGGTGTCACTTGACCGTGGTTCAAAATTACGAGGTCCGTCGCTAATAGCCCTCGTGTTGTTTCTAGTGCGACATTAATATAAACTTAAAGAGAAAAAAAATAAAGTATTCGCATTGCTCCCATACGCCGAGTGGCCGCGATAGCCTAGTGATCAAGGTATCGAATTCGTGGCCGGTGGTTTTCGTTCAGTCGCGGGTTCGATCCTTGCCCTCTGAAGACCCGCCGTGTACCCGGGGCTGATGTACGTTAAATCTATCGGGGCCCAAAGTCATCCCGCTGGCGTAGTGTGGGAAATTAGGAGAAGGGGATGTTATCCTCTTCACTTGGCCGAGGTTCAAAATTACGAGATCCGTCTCCAATAGCCCTCGTGTTGCTTTTAGTGTGACATTAATAAAAACAACTAAAACGATGCGCCTAATTTTCGTTGGCTTGCGGGAGGAGATGGGAGTACTTAGGGGCGGATTTTCAGAGAACGCATTGAAAAAGCAAGTTTTAATTTTGCGACGTGAAATGGAGAGGAAATTATTTTTAGTTAACTAAAAAATTTAAATATACAGAATTCCCGTTCACAATGCCAATTAACTTTGAAGCGCGAGTTTTTGGCAGAAGAAAAAAAAAATGCATGGAATTTAAAGGAGTTTTTAGGTTAAGTTTGAAAGTGTCGAATAATATTTGTGAAAAATGGTGTATAATTTTAAATTTAAAAAAAAAGATTTTATTTTAGAACAGTTACTACAATTTATCGCGAAACGCAACGTAGCTTTGGTTGCGGGTGAAATTTAATAAGGTTGAAAGTCTAACAACGTAAAAACGCGTAGGATTCAGGACCCGGTTAATTACTGCTTTTGAGGACTTGGAAGTGCTGTTAATAGTGACCTAGGGTCTTCTTGCAAAAGATCGAATTTCGGCGTAATATGCAGGGATATTTTGGAAGTAATTCATTGGGGTAACTAGCAATGGTTTTATTTTTAGGTCTTTTTGTAGAACTTGTTTCGAACCAACCAAGGAGTATTTCTTAAGATGTGTATTTGGAAGACGAGCAGTCGTTTTGATAAGAGTTGCTGTCGCCCAAATTGGAGTTGTATACAACATTAAAAATCCCAAAATTGATTTGTAGAGTAAAAGCTTGCGTCTTTGATCGCCAGTTTTTCTCGAGAAATCAAACGAGGTTTTTTTTTTATTTTTATTCCTACTACTTTCATCAGATGTGGTGGGCAAATATCAGTTTTGCGCCTAGATGCGAAGGTCGTAAAATAAGTCATTATTTTAGGTAGATTTTATTATCATTATTGTTACTGAACATAATCTCTTTTTAGCTCTAGACACTTATAAAAGTCATCTAAAAAGTGAGATTTCGGAAGGTCCTTAAAATTGGAATCTGTTTGGGCGATGATCTCTTCGTATGACGTGAACTGTTGTCCGCTGGGCCATTTTTTAAGTTTGGAAATTTTAAAAACTCACTAGGGCCAAATCCGATGGTTACGGCGAATGTTGTAATAATTCGAACTTTAATACCATGATTTTTGCCTTCGAAACTGCACAGGTGTGCATTGCCTTGAAGGAAGAGGATCTTTTTCAAATGAGGACGTTTTTTCTTGGTTCCTTCGCTCAGCTGGTGCAATAATAGCGCATAATGCTCTCTAATAATTGATTTTATCTTTTTCCAAGTAATCGAAGTAGATAATTCCGCGTGCATCCCAAAGAACCGTTCCAACATCTACCCTGCTGATTTCACTATCTTTGGAGCCCATTCGCCTTCAAAAACTCGCTATTTGGACTGTACCTTTATCTCTGGAGTGCAGTAGTGTGTCCACAGTTATGTATTGACGCAGAAACTCATCAAGATTGTGACAACAAAAAAAATAACTTTGAGTCGACCACGTGATTGCGTTTATTTTTCACTGTGAGCAAATGCAGCACCCACCTTGCAAAGATTTTTTTCACGCACATTTTTCGTGCAAAATTGAAAACACTGTACCTTGAGATATACCAGTGACTTCAACTATTTTGCACTCTTTGATTCGTCGATCACTCAAAATCATATCGTAGATTTTGTCAATCATTGCGGGAGTAGTCGCTTCCACTGGAGGTCCCGAACGACTTCCATCTGTAATGGATGTACGGCCAGTTTAAACTCATTTACTCAACTGTAAACTGTTGCAAACACAGGAGCATATGTGCCATGAACTTCATCCAACTCAGCTTTGATCTCTTTCTGTGTTAAGCCTTTTAAATATAAGTGTTTAATCACCGCTCGAAACTCGCTTTTTTCTTTTTTCTTTTTTTTTCTAAATAAACACAAATTTCTTGCTTGAATTGACAGTAAAAATGAAAACATGTGATGGAAATAAAAGACTTAGGTGGCTGTCTTGTGAGTCTTACCAAAAACAAACTATTTTCAATGTTACGAGTGCCGTCTCTTGGATTTTCTAAGGCCTTATTCAAAGATCCTCGTACTTGTATTCAGGGATCCTGGGGGAGAGCTGGTCGAAAGCTAATGAGTTCATAACTACTTCGTTTTCTTCACTCAGTTAACAGAAACGTTTGCAATGTATGTTCCACTGTCTTGTATAACCGTTCACAAACCATGCAAAAATAGCGAAGTATGTGAGATATTGAGCAACACAAGACAGCGAGCATAGTCTGATTGCAACAATAGAATGAATCATAGAGTTGTGGCTCTTGCTCTGTATTTGGGTCCTCCAAAAGAAAAAAAAACAGGTTTCAATCAAGTGATAGATATCAATCGGAAGATGGGATGTAACATATGTTAGTTTTAAAAAGAAATTGCCTGTCTCTTTTCATCAAGCTCAAGTGCTCCGTTCACGTTTTCATCTCCATTAATTGAATCAACACAAAAGGATATTCGATGTTAGGGTCTTCAGACCTGTCAACTAGTTAAAAGATACCTGATATGAGTTAACTAAGCCGCCGTGTTTGAAACCGGCTATATGTCGTAAAATTATGCGTTTGCTGGCCACTAAATGGACCCCTATCCGATCTCGTTATTTTCCAGACATGTGCGTCGGTGTAATTACCAGTGATGACTCGCTTATAACTCAAGGCAATTTCACGGTTTCCTACTTGGCAAAAGAATTTATATAATGTTCAGACACGATGGAAGGTTTTGGGTGGGTAGACGTCTCAGAAAGGTAATTTGGCACAAAGACCCTGGAATAAATTTATGGTGTTACATTTTCTTGCAGTGGATATAGATGTTTCTTTTTCACTCCATGCTCGCTTCTTCGGCCGCATTGACCATCATAAATAAGCCAGTTTTATCGTCAACGTCTTAAATATTTTAAAAGTAAACTTAATACGAGTATTCACAGATATTGTTTAAAATATTTTAAACAATTTCTGTGAATATTCTTAGCATTGCGGAGTATAGTATGGGTACTTACCACGATGAGAATAATTTGTACATAACCTATATAAATATATAAAAATAATCTGAAATTTCATACTCCAATTCTTCATCGTCCATTGAGAAGTCATTTCCACTTGTAGATGAATTAATCATTATTAAAAACTCAAACGCTGATGGAAGTAAATATTTTTCAACTATTTTAGCTCCCTCAAATTCAAGTTTTGATACTCTAATGGAACTTAATGATACTCTGAACTTGGAAGGGAACGAATAGTGTTGGAGTTACTCTTTATATTAAATTTAATAAAAGGTGTAGATTAGGCATTTTTGTATTCTGTTATTCTCCTCAAAAAAGACCAATCGAACATCAAAATCACGCATTAACTGATGATTAACTTCTCACCAGTATTCATAACTGATGCAAAAGAATTTTTCAAATGCCAAAAAAAAAAAAAAAAAAAAACCATTAAAATCCACAATTTCTCTTTTGATGGGTGAAACAAAACTTCGAAAAATATCTCACTTTGCAGCTTGAGGTAAAAATCGCGAAAGTCCTGGACTTTCCTTCTATTCCCTGAAGTTCGTTAGCATTCATTCAGCATTGATGTCAAAAATAAGGCAAGTTCAGACATACCTGATATTTGCAACAATGTATGAGAGAGCATTCATTGGCCAAAGTCGATGTCTTTTCTCCTTATATCCTCAACAGGAGTAGAGCTATAGTACAATTGTGGCCGCTTGCACCAATCAAAGCAGCTATATGTATTAGATGGGGAAATGTAAAATAAACAGTTAAACTTGCCCCGTTTTAAAAACCAGGTCGTTGAAAAACGGAGCAAGAAAGAAAATGAAAGAATTATCTTCTTCTTTTATCTTCTTTCCTTAGAAATACTCTAAGAAAAAGGTGAGAATTAGACTCACAAATAATTATTTCAACGTGATGAAAGCTTCACTTAAATTTTTAGCACCAACATTCAAATGGATGCTATCACTATTCACCTTTCTTTTGAGTACGTCTTGAACTCCCTAATTGTACTTTTTTTTTTTGATGAACCACAAAAGTTATCAGTAGAAACATAGGGAATACGTTCAACGCCAGAACATCTTGATGAACGTGTTATCAACACGTATTATCAAGTACATTTTGCATTTCAGAACTACAGCGCTCTTCTTCCACAACATTATTTGGTTTCTTCTTTCCTATGATAGCCATTTCATCGAGATTGGATGATGATTTGTTACTAATACACTAGTCAGCAAAATTGAAGCAACTGTTCAGATTGTGCCATAATTCTGAAAAAAATATATATATTGGATGACATGAAGTTCACACAATAGAGGCACAATGTAACACTCAAAGGTTGACGAAAGCATTGTAGCTAAAAATGAATTGTACGCTTACATTATAGAACAAATCACAGAAAAAAGCTTTATTGACGAATGGTGTCGATAAACAATATTGTCCAGCCATGAGGTGGAACAACAAACTGAAGTCTCTTAGTAAGGAATGTGACCTCCTCTAACTGCAATGATTGTGTGACACCGTCTATTCATACTCAATACCAAATTATCCAGCAGTTCTTGAGGTAAGAGTTGCTACTCATCAAGGAGCATCTGTCTCAACAATCTGATGTTTTCCGGAGAATGCGATCTTGCTGCCAGGTGTCTTCCCAAAGCATCCCACACTCGTTTTGGGGATTTAAATCAAAGGAGGAAGCTGGTCAATCCATTCTATAGATATCCTCACGTTCTGAAAGCTCCTCTGCACTAGAGATCCTGTAAGGATGTGTATTGTCGTCCACAAAAATAAAACTGGACCAATGGCACATTGTAACAGACACAGGTGTGGAAGGATAATTTTATGGCAGTAACGATCTCCGATAAGTGAGCCGCTGTCAATAATATGGAGCTCCGTTCATACATTCAACGTAATGCCTCCCCACACAAGCTCTCCAGGATCACCCCAACAGTATTTCTCTGATGTTAGTGGGATGAAACCGTGTCCCTACCTTCCTCCATATCAAGTGATGCTGATAATCGTTGCTCAGACTGAAACGACTATCATCAGTAAATGGAACGTGATTCCATTGATGAGATATCCAGTTTTTGTGTTCTTGACATCACTTTAAACCATGCGGTCGATGGGCAGCTGTTAATGGCACGCAGCGTTCAGGACAACGGCCACCTTTTTGCTGACGTCTGGCCATAGTAAACCGTTATACCTGTCGTCCGGTTGCCGTACACAACTGCATATCAGTGTTGCCGGATGTCTAGTTCTGGTCTTTTTTTTTCGCCTGCAGAACAATATACCGATCATCACCTACCTTTGATTTTCTCTGCCGACCACAGCCAACTTTTCTTACAATTGTACCTTTCATCAAAACGACACTTTGTGTTTTTTGAAACTACATTTTTGTAAATTTCAAACTCTTATCCAGCACTCATGAAACTACGTCTCTCTTCAAGCTTGCTGATCATTCTACCTGGTGTAAAAGCACCTTGATGATTTTTTGTAGCCATTATGAACGTACAACTTCATTTTCAATTGCAGGGAATGTCTGGAAATGCGTCCTTCCTCTTTTTTACGTTGCCTTGGTACTGAGCGCGCACATTCCACGCGTTCGCGTCCCGTAACGTCCCCTCTGATGTCATAGTGCTGATATATCACCTCTACTGAGCTGACTTCTTACTGTACTGGTAACAAAAAGCCCCTTTCAGCAATTTTAATGGTGTATGTTGAAAAATGCATTTCTTGCTTAAGTTTTCCACACGAGTATATTTTCTTCATTGTGTGTAGCTTTCAAAGATACGGGAGGACAAATTTCTGATACCTATTCGTAATTAGCAATAAAGTGCATTTCCTGCTTTCTCTGTCTTGCATTGCACCTACATATTCTATTACATTTATCTCATTTTATATTTCATTTTCTGCATAAATTTCAAGTATCGTTTCGCAATACAAATCTGTTTCTTCAACACTAAACGTTTTAACCATCGATACGACAGATTCAGTTTCACAAGAAATTTAACTATAAAAAGTTAAATTCAGTAAGAAGTCATTAACTAAAATTTTAACCATTTCACAAGTGATATTTACGGTTCATAAACAGCATTATCGGCAGCGCATTTTATTAAATTAATATTTATCAAAGGGGCATAAACTTTATGACCAAATGCGGATTTTAAAATTATTTTTCCAGATGTTTATTGTGTTCCAGTACAATACTAGTATTTCTTTTATAGTGCTCAAAATGCATTCCTAAATAACAAAGTGCTAAATGAAACAGCGTTCATCGAGGGCATTTTAACACTCAGGGAATAGGGAGTTAGTGTTTATTAATATCTCACTAAGAATTAACATTTGAGCTAATGGCCACGGACCTCGTAATTTTGAACCTAGTTCGAGTGACGAAGACGACACCTGAGTAGGCACCTCCTTCTCTAAACTTCCACTCCTCACTAAAGAGGAACCAGATTTAACGTGCTTCAGCCCTGCTACACGACGGGTCTTTAGTGGCATCATGTGACGTACTCACGACTCAACAAAAACAACGTCGGTTGCTGCCCTGACCACTAGGTTACTGCGGCCTCACATAATGAACAGAAAAGAAGGGAACACGCGACAAAAATTTTTTTTATGTCGAGTTCCTTTCTTGTTAATCTGCACAATGTAATTTAAATAACACATAGATATGCATACAGAAATATAAAATTCATTTTTGTAATGACGGTCCTGAAATTCTTACTTTTTTGCGATGAAGTCATCTAGTGTTCATTCGCATTTTTTTCTCTCGATAAGCAAATGTCAGTAGCAGGAGATAGCATTCATAATATTTCGTCCAACATTATCACTCCTTTCAAAATTTGGATCATTCGCTGCAATTTAAACAAACATTTCGGTTATAGTTGTAACGTTCCCTTATTATTTCCTTCACCTTCTGTTCTTGATCTTGCGACTGCTCTCTTCAACAACGATGAAAGCTATTAAAATGCCTTAATAACTAGACCTAGGGGGAATCCCTTTTGGTGCAGCTGATAACAGACCTGCAAAATGCGACCGGACAACTTTTCTTTGTACCCAATGGTTGAGTGTCCGAAATGCCGTCAGCACTCAAGGTGAACAATCCTTCCCCACCCAAGTGGTTACCCACAGGACTTGAACACTAGATGACAACACAGCCTAGAACTGGTGGTTGCATGCACCCCAGACATACACACACACAAACCCTTGCCTCTGTATGTCTAACCAAGACAAACGCACATAAATTACAACTAGAAATATACCTACTACTGTGCACGTGTCTGATGGACCCATCTTCTCAACTAGAGATAGACGATGACATCAAATGAAACTAGTCAAAGGGAAACTTGATTCAACAAAGGGGGGGGGGGAATATCGATTGCAGTAAAGGTTGGAAAAGCGACCGTCTCTGAAAATATCATTCAGAATGTTCTTCTTCGTATCATCCCAATTATACTGGTGGATGAGTATATGGCGGCTCTCTTCAACAATGACGTAAGATGTTAAAACACCTTAAGTTCGAAAAGGAATTTCTTTTGGTTTTATTGCAAAGGGAACTAACTGCAAAAAGTGACCGGGCAATTTTTCTTTTAACCCAATGGATGAAGATTCAAAACTCCGCCTGTACTCAAGGTCAACAGTTCTTCCCCAGCACAGGGTACAAAAACTTTCCCCGAGATGGTAGAGAAAAACATCACCCCACTGAAATCTTATTTAAAACAGTTATGAAACAATAATCTAATGAACAGAAAGTCATGCATTATTGATATCCTAGTTATTTTATTCAGATCTATGAATAATCATAATTCAATCCCAAACCTGTTTTACTTATAGGCGTCTCATTTAACGTTCAATATAACAAATTAATATTTGTCCCATAGAACCGATCGGGTTCGAGTTATTTGAATATTTATAGACAAGACAAACCCTTTGCAGATCCTCTCTGAATGCATTCTTTTGGCTCCTAATTTAATTCAGATTTGATAAATATGTCTAACTTAATAACTTCAGTCGATTATATTTACTACCACAACCAACCAAACTACCAATTCTCGAACCGAAAGCTTCATTGCTTATGTACGTATTTTCTAAATTCTGCTCATTATACTTCAATAATTCTAATCTAATCTGCATAAGTCACGTTTCATCTATTGGATGAGTATCCAATTCAAACAATATCGCATAAAATTTTCAAAATGTTTGTTGAAGGGGGGAACGCTATTGAACCATTTCCACACATTTATTTAAGAAATCTGTAAAAAGTGTTTTGAGTTCTTTGTTTTCAGAATCACTATTGACCAAGTTCTACATACATTTCTTGTTCAGCCAATTCTTGAAGGTCATGGTTGGTAAGGTTCTCGCCAGAATCTTCTCAACGGGCTCGCGTAATAAATTTATTTTTTATAAACTAATAAAATACACGACTAATAGCAAGAAAATACAAGGTGAAATTTAGCAAAACAAAATGACTTCGTGATGTCCAATCAGAGTCAATTGAGGAAGTGCGAAACGAGTCTTTACTATATGCAGACACGAGACTCCAACCTGTTTCCCACTCAAAAGCTACCTGTGTTTGAAGTGAGAAACAGGTTGAGGTAAGTGTACTGTTGCCCTTTGATGATTTTTCCTTCTTGTAAGATGTCCATGAGTATGACGCCTTTCGCATCCCAAAAACTCATCGCCATAACCTTCCCACCTTCGCCTTCTTTGGATCACATTCATTCAAAGCAAGCCTTTGTTTTGCTGGTTGCTTTGTTCCTGGTATATACTGATAAATCTAGGTCTCACCGACAGTGACAACTCAACAGACAGCAATCGAAGCTAACCTATGAATCAGTACAAATTCGTTTTGCCACCGTTTAACAGAGGAAAGCACACTCTGTTTACACCAACTTGCCTTATCAATGCTAACCTTTGTCAAGACCAGATACTTTTTGGCCCTCCTCCCTCACAAGGGGCTCTAATTTCTATGTGAGGCATTGATATATTGGTAGACGAAGGATATTCAATCGGAAGTTATGTCCTGAAATCTGAATTTTCCCTTTTTTAAACACATTCTGGATGCCAAATTGTGTTATTCTGTAACACCAGATAGGCATTCACTGATTGAGATAATTTAATCATTTTTCGTGTTAGATCGAAAAGCATTTGTACAAGAAATTTCTTTTCAATCGTATAACGATGGGCTATTCGCATTCTTCTATTAATTACCTTGGGGATTCTTTGCAATTTAAATTATAAAAAATAAATAAATAAAAATCTCAAAGCAAACATGTCTAAGAAAATTAAACTAAAGAAGTGTAGTGAAGTGATAGTGAAAAACGCGTATATAAGATGCTCCGAAGTTAGTAGAGGGGATGCAGGAGTGAGAAAGAATTGAACAACGCGCGGAATATACTTGTGTGTGTGTGAAATCTAATTTCGTGTTGCTGCAACAATGATCCTACTCTGCCTCGTATAAGTTGCACCTTCACCACAACTGCATTATTAATTGCTCGGACTTGAGTATAATGGTAAGCTTAATATTTACTTTAAACTTGTTAGAAAAAGTGTGGAGGGACCGTGAACTGATTGAGCACTTCCCTTTATAACATGAGTAAGTGATTAGATGCATAACCTGTGATTGTTTTATTTGATTGATGGACCATGTCATTATTTGTTGATGGACCATTATTTATTTGTTGAGGGACAGTGAACTGATTGAGAGAGCATTTCCCTTTATAGCATAAATAAGGGATTAGACACATAACCTGTGATTGTTTTATTTGATTGATGGACCATTCTTTATTTGTTGGGGAACCGTGAACTGATTAAGAGAGTATATCCCTTTATAACATAAATAAGTGATTAGACACATCACCTGTGATTGTTTTATTTGATTGATGGACCGTGTCATTATTTGTTGATGAACCATTATTTGCTTGTTGAGGGACCGTGAACTGATTAAGAGAGTATTTCCCTCTATAACATAAATAAGTGATTAGACACATAACCTGTGATTGTTTTACTTGGTGAAAAATTAATATTGCGCTTAGAACTTCAATTCAGATATAGATTAAGTATCTAATCTTCCATTATTTTAAATTACAAGCTTAATTTAAGTTTATAATTTAAGAAGACGGAAGGGTTAGGCAATAAAGAGAGGCGTTACAAATTGTTAGTGCTTTTTGTTCCGTTTTATTTTATTTATTTCCTGCTAGTGCAAATTCTAATCTGAATCAACAAAACGAAGATTTTGAAGTTTCATGTTCGAAAATCAAAGTAAAAATAAAACAATACGAAACTTAACTGAAAATTAATTCCTCCATGGTCATTTCTGTTTTACTTGTGACTCAATTTTGAAAAGTCTTGTTGAATTTTAAAGCTACATGTGTCCTTTATGTAGTGCAATTGTTTTCTTTGTTCTTAAATATCGTTAGTAGGCTGAGAACTGAAGAAGATGGCGATAGAGATGAGATTGTAGCAGTGAGGATTCGTTGCACCAGACCTTTCCCCTTGCGATTTTCACCAAAGATGAAAGAGAAACTTAAAGAGCATCACTCTCATTTTGACTATGAGGTGAAAGTTGCCATTAAAGATTGGTGTCGGCAACAACAATCAGAATTCTTCTCCATTCTGTTTTCCCGACTAGTCAATTGTTGGTGAAAGGGAGTGAAAAGAAATGTGAATGATATCGAAAAGTGTATAATGAATCACATAGAAGATACATGAAGTATTCAGATACAATAAATCCTGAAAGTGCATAAGTGATTGCTTATTAACGTCGAACTGAGAACCAAACAAGGTCTATTGGTGACGGATCTCATTATTTTGAACCTCGGTCAAGTGACGAGGACAGCAACTGATCTGGCGCCTCTCTATTCAAACTTCCCCACTATGTCAATAGGAATACTTTGGACCTCGACCAGATTTAAAATGCATCAACCCCGCTACACGGCGGCTCTTTTATGGAATCAAGGCTCGAACCCCCGACTGGAAGAAAACAACGCAAGCCGTGAGTCCATAACCATGACCATTAGACTATTGTGTCCACAAGAATTGTAAAAATCGTATTACAAGTAAAAAGAGTTATGAATAGGGAGATATTACTTCAATCAAGTCTCACAATTAAAAAGAATGACAAATTGTATAGAAATAATTGTGTTACCCACAAAACTAAAGTGTTAAGAAGGCTGAATTTTACCATTAAAACCCGTATACTGTTTTAACAACTTGTATTACATCTATACTTAGCGTTGAACTTTATTCTATTCTTCGCTGACAGTTTTAAGAAATTGCACCGATTTATTTCCGAAACATTTATCGCACAAAGAATCTTCGCAGTAATTTACTCAAATTGTGTTCATTTTCTCCTAACCACACCTAAACTTTTATCATTAATCTGATAACTTAAGCTTTATTTATTAATTTATTCATCCGACTAAAATGGATGAAAGTAGGAGTTATTGTTCGCTAAAAATAGAAGTAAAAATTAACTACCATGAAAAGGCAATTATGAGTTTTTTATACTTATATATACTCGTCATTTGCAACGTAAGTATTATGGCTTACGATTCTTTACTAAACAATAGTTTGGAGAGTAGGGATTATAATACTGGTTTATCAGTACAGGGACAATTTTATCTTCAAACTGTAACCGGTAATTGTACATTATTTTTACAGGTAGTACGGTGAGTGGTTCTTGATTAACGTCGCACTTTGAAGCAAAACACGAGAACTATTGGCGACAAACTTCTAAGTTTCGCACCACGGCAACAGGACTTATGACCTTGAGGAGATTTACCAGCCTTGCTGCACGACGAGTTTTTAGCGGAGTCAGGGCTCGAGTTCACGACTCGACGAAAACATAGCCAATCGCGAGTCCGCGACCATGGCCACTAGGCTACCGCGGCCACTTAATAATTATGAAACGAACAAGTGCGGAATCTGAATTTTTTTTATAAGACAGCATTATTTTGTACAAAAATTAGATCTCAATTTTACTTAATTAACACTAGGAGACCAAAGTGCTAATTAAATTTGTAAAGTGCGTATTTTTATTATTTTAAACATGTTGACAAATAGAACATATATTTAACTGCATATTTTACTCTTACCGAGTATATTCCAATGGGCATATCGTTGGAAAGAAACACCAATATATTGTTCGTCATGTCCTGGAACCTTTCGCTTTATTTATGGGATTGTGTTTTGAAAAATGTAATACTATAAAAGATTACAAAAATCAGTAATAAAGGATTCAAGTAATAAAGTAATAAAGGATTAGAATTTCAATTTCCATGTATCTTTTTTTTTTTTCATTCCTTTTATCTAGGTCTTCATCTCTTCTTTCCTAGAGCGACAGCACAAGATGGTTCCTGGTCTTCCTCACAGTTGCTTTCCGTGCTGTCCTGTTCTTGACCAAGAATTTTCAATTCGTCACCTTAACAGTTTTTAAATCTTTTTCCAAGCAATCAATCAATCCACCTAAGTTTTGGTCTCCTTTTTTTCGGATACCAAATGGTTTAGCCAAGATCTTTTTAGTGTATCGATTGTCATCTAATCTTATTCAGTGTCCTCCCCATTTAATCCTTAGTATTGCTATAAATTTAATAATATCTGAATATTATTATTCAAGTACTGTAATAAGTTAGCCACCACCTCCATTCGTTGGTATAAGTATATTATAATAATGAATCACGAGCGTTTTAAGAAATAACTTTCTGTATAACTTTAAATGTGTGTTTGAATGTATACAAGTATATTTGAAATATTAATTTATCCAATAAATGCAATAAGCTACAAACGGCGTAGAAATGAAAAAAGTTACTAATTAACATAATCAATACAATATATATATATTTTCAATATTGGATTGTTTAAACTCAATTTCTTTATTTAATATTTGGATTTTTCTGTTTTATATATATTGGTTTCTTATAATATCATTTGGCCTTTTAGTTTTTAGTATCTTTTAAACTTTGTGGCAGTTCCATATTTTTCATATTACATTTTTCTGTAGTTGAATGTTGGCCTAGTAAAACTAGTTTAAGCCCGCAAATCAATCATAAGCCAGATTCAAAATTAATAAATGTTACAGTTCATTTTCTTTAAAAGTTTATTTCTCCCATTTGTTCTCATTTTTCATGCGTAGTTTTGTACTTTTAATGTTTTGTGGTTTATCATTTTGCTAATTTTCTTTCAATTATTTTCTCTTCCTTATTTGTTTTGTGATGTAACTTTTTTCTTATATATTTTTGTAATTAAAAATTTGTTCATATTTTTTCTAAAAAAAATTATTTGCATGTATTTTTTTGTAATTTTAGCGAACTTTATTTCTTTTCTGTAATTACTCTCTCTCTCTCCCTATATATATATATATATATATATATATATATATATATATGTGTGTGTGTGTGTGTGTGTGTGTATGCAAACACACACATATATATACTCAATGCCAAAAAAATTTGCATATTAAGTTAGAGTTGTTAGAATAAAACGAAATTATACAGACGTAAGAACAAAGTTGATGCAAGTAAGTGATTACCAATTCAAAACAAAATGATAATTTACTGTCTGAAAAATTACCAGTGAAGGAGGTTTGGTTTTAGTACCTTGTTGGAACACCTTTTGAATTAATGCATGATATGATATGGTCAGGAATTGAGGTATACAAGTTCCGCATGATGTCCTGCGAAATCTCGTTCCACAGTGGCTTTAAACAGGCCTATAATTCGACCAAACTCGTAGGCTCTCGAACTTGCCATCCTAAAGGATCCCAGATATGTTCGATCGAGGACAAATTTAGGGATTGATCAGGCCAGTGAAGGGTGAAAATGTAGCGGAAGCAGTTTTGTTGAAAAGTGGCTCTTGGGAGCCTTTCCATGAGTGGCAATATATGTGGCTAAAGAATGTCACGAACGTACCTTTGGGCCGTCATGGTGCCATGGATCAATATAAGTGGAGACCGTGTGTCGTATGCAGTGGCACCCCATACCATCACACCAGTTGTGGGAGCGATGTGCCGCTGAACTGCAGAAGCAGGATTGAGACTTTCACTACAGGGCCTTCACAGACGTACACGATTGTCATCACTGCCCAAATTACATATAGAGGCTTCGCTAAAGACGACTTGATTCCATTCGGTTGCAGTCCAATCCCTTCAAGCGCGACACCACTCCAAAAGGAGTCGACGGTGTGTGGGTGTCAATGACAGTATACGAAATGGGCGTTGCAATAGCAACTGTTCTTCAACCAGGCGCCTTGCGTTGGTACGGACTGACACAGAGGCTCATAGTGAAGGTGCTGCCTGTGTATGGATGGTGAACAATGAGACAGTAAGTGCTATGCGTGCGTATCGCATGATGTGACGGTCTTCTCGACCATTGGTCTGTCGAGGGCTTCCTGAGCCTGATCACAGTGTAACACACCTTTCTCTTGTGTACTGGTTCCAACACCTCCTCACAGTAAAGTCAGAACGGCCTAGGTGATTAGCTACTCTGCGAGCTGGCCACACGGTTTCTATCATCCCTATAATTCTTCCCTTCTCGAACTCTGGCAGCATCTGATATTGTTTCCAATGGCGGCGTAATGGCATCTCTAGTTGAAAAGCGTCCTTCTGAAACAAAATTAATACACCCAAACAAGCTCTACTTACCTGTTTTATAATCCCAGGTGAACAAAGGTCAACGCCTCTGGTGGCATAACGCAATGCGCAATCACGCTGCATTTCAAATCATTTACATATATTTTTGATACGTACCTTCATGCCAAGTTTCACCACAATCCCACTTTTACTTCTTGGTGCACAAACTTGTATGCTATCATATATACATAATATATATATATATATATATATATATATATATATATATATATATATATTCAGTAGTACCTCTGTGACAGCAAACCATTCCTGTTTGCCTCTTGTGCTGTAGCTAAACTCAATATATTAACACTAAAAGTGAATAAGTCGATCATAGAGGCCTTAGAACAATAAACATAGTATTTATTGGTTGATTGCTAATATAATGACAATTGTAAATGCTCTCCCTGACAAGGCCTTAAGTATATTAACTCAATCTACCAGTACTAATATAACCGACTCTTACCACTAAGGCTCTCTTGACTTCTATTATACATTAACCAGCCGATAACTTGTAACAATTCCCGGCTCCGACTTCAACTCCGGCTCTGGAACGATTGCCGAACACTAGAATCACTCAATCTCTCTATCACGACTCTCAATCTGAGTTTATATATTTCCTAACTCTCCTGCTTCACTTCATTTCTACCTGTTTTCGTTTACATATTCACGTTTCATTTTTGGTTGGGCAAAGGTTGTTTAGCAAAAGCAATCAATCTTAATTAAAAGTCCCCAAAGTTAGTGAAGAGAAACCCGCTAATAGACAATTAGATTATTAGACAATTAGAATTAGACAAATAGACGCGAATCACACTTCTTGTAAGGAATACCTCTATTTAAGGGATACAATGTCTGGTCCGCTGGGTGTCCCTTACAATTTTTTCAACTATCACTGTTCTTTTATTTTGAACAAAATAAAATATCCTTCATTAATTATTTTCCTAAAAAATTCACCCCACCAAAACCATTTTAAGCTTTTTTGTCGGAAAATTTAGTATGCCAATTTCATAAAATAGCATTAATAATATAATAATATTTGGGCGAGTTAATTCTATAAACAAATGTAGGTACCTTCTTAGTCACACACTGCAAAATAGATATCTTCGTAAGGGGTGAAAATTCCGTTCAATTTCAATTATATGGAATACAATAAAAATCGCTCGAATAACTGAGCAAAATAATCCGTTTCTCTCTTTGTCTTGAAGCTTAAATAATTCTCTCTAAACATTCTTGAGTGTGCAGCAACCACACTTAACAAGTTCGTTAATGATCTTCCTAACATCCAGTCAAAATCCTCAACAAAGACAACAGAAATGGTGTGAAAGATCATACATCATTTCTGTTTTCCATGAACCTTGACCGTTTAGAATCCTGTCCCCTGAGAACCTAAAACACCCCCGCACCAGATGTTACAGTTTTGAAAGTGCCGTTTCCTGTCCCGATTTGGATGCTCATTGACCAGTAACTGAGTTATTCAGTGGTCCAACCAAAAGAAATGATTATGTCCTGTGGTTATTGGAAGAGGCGTGATCAATTGCATTCCCTACAAAATTTCCGATCAGAATCATTAGAGATCTACTAAACGTTCGACTAGAACGTCTTGTCCGAAAACATTGTAATGCTTTTTCTAGCATGTGACTACACCAAAAATGTTATATTTGCATAACAAATGTTAAGTGAGACAAGCACTTTATGTCGTAAATATCATCTGTAATATTTTTATTCACTACAATAAATTAATGTAAATAGTACTATCTAGACATCCTGTCATTTATCTCAACCTACGCAAACTCAGCAGCCAAAAGTGTTTATTCATTGTTACTAAGCTGCGTTTTCGTTTCTCACGTATCCTTAAACGAAAGCCTTTTAAATACTAAACTACATTAACCGGATGGAGATAAGCATCAGCAATTTTTGCACACCACAATATAGATTAACCACGATGAGAAAGGATGTGTCTCTACCTGCTCAATAAACTTGTTCATTCATCAAAGGGAGAAACAAAGAACATTCTATTGCTCTCAACGTCGAAATTTATGATCTTGGAATATATCTGGATTTCCCCCCTTAGAAATTGCTATGAAGTAAAGGAAAATAATTCGAGATAAAAACCAACGTTTTTAAAAACAACATTTTTATATGGTGGCAAAGTTTATTAAAAAAAATTATTTGATGGTATTTCGACAAATGTGGCTACCCTGGTCTGTTTCGCGGACTTAACGTTCAGCTAAAAAAAAAATCGCCAAGTTTGGCAATTTTTGAAATCGCGCCAAGTGATTGGGCTAAACTGCATTATTAAATAAATATTGAAATATTAGTTAAAACTTGTTGCAAATGTCTAAATATTGCATTGTTAGGCGAGTAAGAACGATTCCCATTCTTTCAGAGCTCTAGCTTGATTGGAAATTGGTTAAATTAGCGATCGAAAATTTGATGACACACTGATATACAGACAGACAGATAGACACCAAGTGAAATACATAAAAACGTGGTAAAATCATACTAGCTAAAACTCATCAAATAAAAGGGGCCATGTAAATTATCAGTTTTTCCACCCCCCTCTAGTGTTTTGGAACGCAATATGGCAACCTCCTTAGTCGATCTGTTTTTCTATGAAAAATATGTAGTACAGAAGTCAGATGTCATGTGACATAAGCGGAGCCAAAGTTTGTCTCGTGGTGCTTAATCTATAACAACGTCAGCATGAGAATACATCCACCGTTCAACTGAATAAAACCTTCAACAAAAAATTCGCAGTTGATGTCCCATAATAAGTGCTATATCTCTCACTCTCTCAACTAAACGACCGGGTAAGTGAAGGTTAATCGATCTTGGGCTGGTAAAAAGAAAATAATTAAATTTTTACTAATACAAAGCAGACAACCAATTAACACCTTCTCAAAGGTCCTTTCAGTGCAGTTTTTAATGAAGTGTGTAAATGTTGTTATAGGAGTCGCGGGCACAATGCGACGAATGGCAGAAATATAAGAATACGAATATTCAATTATAATTACAAAATACACAGAAACTCGTCGATAGACGATTAATGCAAATAATTGTTTTAAAGAAAAATTTCCTCTTATTGGTCCACTATGATTCTTTCTAATCTAGAATGAATAAATACTTTCAAATGGAAACTATCACCAGGATTTTCTCCAAATTTACAGCTCTCTAATGTCGAGAGATTTCAAGACTGATTCATACTGATATATCTTGGTTTCCGTCAGATCAATACGTTTTATAACAGTAATGCTTATCTTTCGATCGCACAGTATTGAATATTCCAGGTCACAAAGCTCCAAAATTGGCTCAACCAAACTGTCAGAAGCCTCATCATTTACCATTGTTGTTTCAAGTGTCCAAGGACTAGTTGGGCTAGACTAAATCTATATTATGGGCGCGGAAGGAAACCCAACATCTTTAATGAATTAAAAGAAAATCTTGTTCAGGGAATCTGAAATAATCAAAGATATAGTTAAGGAAGGCTTAGCTAATGCAAAACTTGTTGCAGATTGGAAAATACTTAACGCAAGTCAAAGACCTGAGACATCTGTTGAAAATGCGAGTCAAAACGGTCTGCTCATACCTAATACACTGAAAGGCCAGGAACATCCCGGAAATCCCCATGATATCTCTAGTTTATTTATGGGGTGGTCCAAGTAGCTCTGTCTCTACATTTTAATTTTACATGTGCAGCAAATTATTTTGTGTTTCTAATACTGTTGTCTCTACATTTTAATTTGGAATTTAGTCCCAAAAACACCAGAGGGTGTGGGAAAACTGATGACTTACACTGCTCCTTTTAGTTAGTGTGTTTGCATTCTCGTTGTCTGTGATATCAACATGAGAAGGTGTCCAATATAAATTAATTTATTGACACAAAGAAAGCCGCTTCAACTTAAATTAAATAGTAAACTCCCTCACTGTTATGCATTCTATACCAATTAGATAAATGTTGAATGGAATTTTGGTTACAGATCAAGTCCAGTCTTCATTCTTATCAGATTGTGAGAACAACAAATGCTAGTTTCTTTTTTTTTATCGTGTCAGATGTTTCAGGAAAATTAATCTGTTTCTATTTTAGGCAATTGTTTCATAGCTGTCCATTTGTGCAGAGAAATTACATTTCTCACTTTCGAGTCTTCCAAGTGGATGGTCATATACAGTGGTGGATCTAAGAGGTGAACATGGTGGCACGTACCCAACCCTGTCACAAAATCGCACACAAACAAAACAACATACCTAAACAGAAAATCCCAACCGAATTGTCAGTATCGAGTCGATATATCTGCTGTATAAGTTTAGTTTTTATATTGACATTTTTTCTGACACCAAAACGTTACATGATTTAGGAATAAGGTATTAAAATCTACGTTTTAAGTAATTTGATAGCTAGAGAAGCGATAGAGGGTGAACAAGTTACACAAAAATAAGCGAATTTGTGTCCCCCCCTCCCACATACAGGATCACAGAGCACAAACTAGCTAGGGGCTTATTGGGTGATCTACAGATAAATTCCCCACAAGGGCACTCTCTTCCTCTTCCCTTTTTTCAACAATAACTTTAATTTTGAAAATGATTATAGGCATATATTCATTAAATCATTATTCTAAATTTTATTTCAGACTAAAGCTATTTAAGCCGCTTGTACACATATTTCAATCCAATTCAATCAAAATTGCTTGCCTATCCCACGAAAGACGCTATAAATGTAAGACACAGGAACAGAAGTTAAAAGAGCCACATGTGAATTGCGAGCAACGATTTGACGATCCCTGGGTCAAGGGAATGTGTAAGCAATTCGGCTTTATTCTTACTGAATCTCAAATCACACAAGATCATTCAACTCTGCTTGCGGTATTAGAAAATTCTCGAATGTTTCTCTGAATATAATCTATGTTGGTTCCACTTTCAAAACTACAAAACGGTATGCTTTGTTCATCAATTAAAGTATAGTTAACAGGTGGCTGTGGTACAGGAAGCACGTCACTATAAGGTACTGGACTTATAGAAACGCGATGTTGGGATATTGAAATGGCTTCTGCCTCTTAAAATTCATTCCTTTTGTTTTGGTGGAGTCATACAAAATTAGCACAATCCTCTAAACGATTTCTAGGTTCACTCCAGATCACTGATATGACGAAAGACAGTGAAGTCCTTTCTTTTGATCAACTCTCGAAGACAGGAAGAACAATGCAAGCAACAAAAGTATAGCGTCCATGGCTTATCCCGTTCTCTTATTTCGCATTCAAAATAACGTTAGTCGTCAATTTTAATTAAAGAAACCATGCTTTTTCTGTGAGCAGTGCTTACAAACGTGCCATAAATATTGCAAAAATTATATTTAGAATTAACGATCTTTAGAGACATTTTAAATGCATCCATTCGTCGGCTTGTTAAATGCTACACTGATTATTTTAGTTACATGTAGCTTAATTGATTAACATAATGCTTAATTGAGCTAAAAATTTTACACGATTTATTTTAGATGACAAATTTGATAAACGTCAAATAATTAAATAAATTATTGAAACCAATAATTGAATAAATTCAATTTAACTCCACATTCACTTTTGCTCTTAAAATTTAAGATATAAAAAATTATGTTAGGCAAAGTGTGAAGTTAAAAAGAAAACCCATATTAATAATAATACTGTTATACGTTTTTTACCAGTGTTATTAAATTAACCACACTATATCAAGGAATTTTGTCAAAAACTCATTTATGACTGTAATATGCAATAATACATCCAGTCGCTGTTCAAAAATAAGAGTCATGAAAGATAAGAGCTTGCTGAGATTATCTAATGTTAGCTTGCATTTATTAAACCTAGATAATTGAGTTTGTTTCTTGCGAATCTCTTTGATTTTCATCTCAAAACATTTTTAACTACATTTGCTATGATAGCATTCTGTCACCGTTGAACTCTAAATACTTTTTGATAGTCTCATATTTCTTGATTCCATACACCACGAATAGTCCTGTTTGGTAAAAAATTGTTTAAATAATTTCTTCTAAAATATTTATTTATGAAATATCTATATCGTTTTATACATTTGAAATGAATAATTCAACATAATTTAGTTTTACCTACAATGGAATATATAATGTCATACCAACTTATCTTTAATTTTTCATGACATTTGGAGTGATTTGTTTTATAGAATATTTATATAGGTAATAATTCTTCCATCCATAATTCCATATAGAAGGAGGAATTCTATAATTCTCCATCGCAGATTTTGAAAGTTCACAGTTAAAAGTTTATAATATATACAGAGAAAAGGAACTTTTTTGATCATGAAATAAACAATCGTTTAAGACTGTAGTGATACGTTTTGCTGTTAGATGGCAGTCCTAGAAATTTATTAAAGTAGCTTCAAGATACAACAGGCTTTTGAGAAATAAAAAAAAAAAAAATACGGCATTGGTTTTATTTTCGCAAAAACTTTTTGGACCTTGGAACCCTCTAAATATTAGTCAATTTTGACAATACAGCGAAATTTTTCGAAATGTCAAATGCGTGGATCTACAAATAAGACAATTCATGATGTACAATGAGTTAAAAAAAAAAAAAAAAAAGAGGGGAAGCTTGTTTGATTGAAAAAGAGGAGGGATCAGTTAAAAATTATGAGAGTATAAACTTTGTACATGAATCTTTTGTCAAGAGTCCTACGCATAGTACGTATCGTAACTAAAGGTACCTTTTTCAATTGTGTGACGAATTTTTCTAAAGCATCTTCATATGAAGCTGTACCGAGTGCAACAGTTAGACGAGATAAGACTTATGACATATCATATGGAATGATGAAGGAATATAGAGACGAGTGTGGCAAGAACTTGATATTAGAATCGATATTTATTGCATCACTAAAGGTGAAAATATTGAATGCTTATAAATCTTGGAGAATTTGTTAACTTTTTGATAAATATCTTTTTGCTGTAAATGTTACCGGCAATGTATGAAAAATACCTGGAGAATACCTGGGCATTGTATATAATGTCCGGCGTTTTTAGGCAATGTATGAAATATGAGAATAATTACATACTTTCCCTAGGCATTCTGTAGAATGACATATGCTATTTAGGCAAAGTATGAAAAAAAAAAAGTCCTGATAAAGCTATAATATAAATGACGAGCATTCCTGAAAATCATACATGCTATTTAGGAAAAATAATGGGAGTACCATTAAAAAATTTTATTCAAAATATGTAAAGAAAAACTAAAGTTGTACAAAACAAAATTTATGCCTTTCTTATTAAGGGAAAAAAAAATTTCATATAAAAATAAGAAATTAAAATTAACCTTCTTGTTGTAATATGGTAGGCTTGAATGACATTTTGAATTACATTTCATTACATTTTTCACACAAAGACATTTCATATTTTACCACTTTGTTTTACATATACATTTGACGGATCCTTGGCCGCATCCACTGTACTGAGCAATTGTAACTGACCGGAGAAGTATTTCACGGTCAGGAATGTTTTTAATATTCTAAGCTAGTTCTTAGGGCATAAAGTGAATTACGATCTCGCATATACATGTTAAGTCGGTAGAAACCATCCTCTGTCACACTCATCACAGCTGCCAATATATTGCGCAAATCATCTCGCTCCTTCGTTGACGTCAGGAATATGAGCTCTCACAGTCGTTTCCACAGAAACAGTGGGAATTTTTTTTCCCCCGAATACATTTTAATTTTGTGGCTTATATCTCCAGATTGATTTTAGAATTTATTTTATCATCAATAGGATTTTCAGTTTTGAAATAAACGGGTGCACAAAATATCCTTTTCATCCTCTTTACTAGCATGGCACTTTTTGTATGAAAGTGTGTGCATCACACGTTTTCTTTAAACACACACAACAGGTATCGGAAACAGAAATCTCTTCTGTAAGCATGTCTTCATCATGTTGGTTTAATCCACTATCGACTATAGTCTCATTCATGTCTTTTTTTTTTTAAAAAAAAAAAAGGAGTTCTTTTTTCTTGCATAATCTGATTAATTTCATCTTTTTCCATTCTTTGGACGCTTTCAATGGCTTTTTAAAAACGTTTTAAGTCCTACTTTAGATATGCAGCCCAATAGAGCTGTGTATGGTGTTCTTTTGATCCCAGAATGATAAGCTCTATTTTTCATAATTTGAAAGAAATGCGGTCCTTCACTCCAGCGGTCAGATTTATTGTCCTGCATCCAAGTACAGAGCATATTTTCGATACCTTGATTAACTCTTTCGACACTACCATGGAATTTGTGAATGGCGAGGCTTCCCATGGACTATCTTCAGCGCTGGCCAAAAGTTCAAGCAGGTCACCACATTATTGGCGAATTCCCTACCATTGGCAGATTGTAATATAGATGATGCTCCAAGCAACGAGAATATGTCCACTAGGTTGTAGGCTACTTCTTCAGCTCTTTTTGACGCTAGAGACTTAAGAATCACAAATTTTGTGAGATGATATTGGTACACGGTAATAAATTTGTATTCTCTATCTGGCTGAGATTAAAAGTCAATAAGATTTACCTGACAACGGGACTTAAATTCGGAAAAAATCATAGGTTTCACAACAATGTCCTTTTTAATACCTTTCTGATTCTTTTTGGTTAAGGTTCACAAATGTGGATGTACTGTTCAATATCATGACGTGTAACGCTTTTGTATTAGGTTGATTCTATCACATCCTCCGTATCCAATAGCCAAATGAGCTTCAAGAGGTACGTGAAATAACTCGTTGGCGTAATACTGCATAGTACAGACACCTTCTTTAACAGGATAAATGAGTTTGCTTTTGTTTTCAACAATAATCACACCAAAGCGATTAAGCAACCAATAGTCCCTGGAATCCTTCTTAGGGATCATCTTGGCTTTTTGTACATTATTTATTTACTTCTGGTAAGTAATTTCGTTTGAAAAAATACTGTGTTATTTGCAGCATTAACTTGATTTTTAGACAGTTCAGGGTTGAATCGTTGTTTCATGTATCGATAGACAATGGCTCCTTCTCCAACACTATAGCTTGCTGCTCCATTTTCATGGAGCACAGTGAAAACCTAATTTTTTTAAACAAATTTAAGTAAAATTACGTATTCTGACACTACCGAACAAACCGTCAAGTGTGAATGAGAAATTCTAAGTCTGAGGCGCGCGTTAAAAGTCATGTGCCTCTCCACATGATACTCGAGAGGAATCGGAGATGTATTTCATACTTTGACGGTTTCTCATTAAGCATTCAATAGAATTACTTGGAAATGTGTAAAATATGAATCGTTTCATTCATTGCCGGTTAGTTTTAGGCATTATATGCAATGCCTAGGCATTTTATAGAATGCCGGATATCAAACTTTGCCGATAACATACACTCATGGACAAAAAAAAATTAGCGAACCAAGAAATAATTGCGGGATCGTAACGGAACTTGGAATGAAGGTACATGTCGGGAGATATGCAAATTATTTGAAATGCAGCATGATTGCGCATTACGTATAGCCGGTAGAACGTTGTTTTCCGTGGAGTATAAAACAGGTAACCAAAGCTTGTTTGAGTGTGCTGAATCGTTTACAAAGGAAGAGCTGAGGTAGACATGCCATTACGCCGTTTTCGAAGACAATATGAGCAGCTGTCGCAGTTTGAAAGGGGGAGAATCATCGGCATGATGGAAGCTGGGTGGTCAGCTAGGCGAGTAGCTCGTCCATTAGGCCACTCTGATTGTGTTGTGAGGAGGTGTTCGGACCAGTGGATCCGAGAGATGTCAATTACACGAAGACCAGGATCAGGACGCCCTCGACAGATCAGTCGTCGAGAAGACCGCCACATCGTAAGAAATGCACTCGTACAGCTAACTGCTTCAACGACAGCCATCCAGTCACAAGTAGCACATTCACTAAGGGCCCCTGTGTCTTCTCGAACCATACGAAGGCGCCTGGCTGAAGGACATTTGGGATTGCGGCGCCCATTACGTGTGCTGCCCTTGACACCCACTCAACGGCGCCTCCGTTTGGAGTGGTGCCATGCACGAGGAAACTGGACTGCAGCGGAATGGAACCAGGTCGTCTTTAGCGACGAATCCAGATTCAATCTCAGCAGTGATGACAATCGTGTTCGTATGTGGAGACCCCGTGGAGAATGCCTCAATCCTGCCTTTGCTTTTCAGCGACACACCACTCCCACAGCTGGTGTGATGGTATGGGGTGCCATTGCCTACAATACACGGTCAACCCTAGTATTGATCCGAGGCACCATGACATCCTGCAACCACATGTGTTGCCACTCATGCAACGGCTCTCAGGAGCCATCTTTCAACAATACAATGCTCGGCCTCACACGGCAGGGGCGTCACAAGATTGTCTCCACACTGTTACTACCCTTCCTTGGCCAGCCCGATCCCCAGATTTGTCTCCATTCGAGCATATCTTGGATCATTTGGGACGGCGATTTGGGCATCCCACGAATTTGAACGAACTAGAGGGAAGGTTACAGCAAATATGGAACGAATGTCTCAAGACATCCTACAGAACTTGTATGCCTCAATGTCCGATCGTATCGCATCGTGCATTCGCGCTACAGGGGGTTCAACAGGGTATTGAATCCTCCGTTCTTTTGCCTTTCTTTTTGAAATAAATGATCCTTTTTCTTTGATTTTCTAATCATTTACTTTATCAAAGTAGTCATTACGTAAGTAAAATTTCGTTTCATTTTGACGACTCTTTCTTGGTGCGCTAATTCTTTTTGTCCATGAGTTTATATATTAGTTTAACCGTGAGCATTCAAAATCCGAAAGAAAATTGTGAAATACCCTGCAAAATCACATTTGTTAAAATTAATTCCAAAATTATAAAATAATTTATTCATACGCATGTAAAATATATTCCCATAAAATACCAAAAATATAATTTTTTTTAACAAATGAAAAGCATTGTAAGAAGTAAAAGAGAGAGAAATATATTAGTCTGAGTATATTTACCTTTCAAAGCATGTCGTTTTAGAATCCATAATTAGTTTGTTAGTAGAGAATAGGATAATTCACGAACCCATGCAATGTTTTTTTTCTAATTTCCTCTTTCATCATCTCGTATGCTGACGTTTTACATGTTGTTTGGTCGCATTACACC
>BMAW01083165.1:95655-109537 GCA_019974015.1 Nephila pilipes | reverse complement strand
TCACATTTATGGAAGATAAAGCAAAATATGTTTTTAAAAGAATACATAAAATGAGCCATGTTACTTGCCTCTTTTCCATTGACAAATCATTCTCATTTCTTTTTTATAACATTTTCTCCTTTAAGAGGTGCTTGTGTTAATTATAATTCAGAGTTCAAATATGCTACTTGATGTTCAATGAAGTATTATACATCAAATTAATTTATAGTTTTGCAATTTACGTATTTATTTTATGTAATTGATTTTAAATATTATTTTAATTCATTTTAAGAATATATTTTGGTAAACATCTATTTCCTTTAGGTAAATACATACAAAACTGACTTTCAATGATAAATAAATATTTTTAAAGTAGAAAAAATTATACGCATTAACTATTTAAATTACAAAAATAATTGTGTTTTTTTTTTCAAATATACTTTATTGAAATTGCTGAAAAATAAAAGCTCTCCTATTTTAATACTTACCTCAACAATGAATTTTTTGCCATTAAAAGATGTTGAATACAAAACTAGCATATTGAAATATTCTAATTAATTTATTATGAATAAAATAAATTAACTCTTTGATTCCTTTTCCTTTTAACAACAATTTCACTCATCTACTATTTCTGCATCATTGCAAAATCCCTTTCACGATATTTTCAAATTAAAAACGACGACAAAATTCATTGCATAAATGAATTGATTATAAAATTTCTTCCACTTTAATACTTTTATCTTACAAAAATTCTGCAATGACCATATTATGCTACTGCAATTCTTGATCACATCATGAATATGAAATACCTTTAGTCATGAATATGAAATACCTTTAGTCGATATTCTGTACGATTTTATTATATTCTATCAAATATAGTTCTTCCAGCGAGCTGTTCTTGGTACGAAGTTTATGTGCACTATGTTAGCATTGGAAAAACACACAACTTTAAGTTTTCATAAAATATTGAATCTCCCTCCATCATGAGGGATCCCTGGATAACTAATTGGAAATTAAACAGAGAAACATTCTACAACCCAATTTTAAAACGTCATAACACACATGGGTTAAAATAAATTAAATATTTTTTTTTTTTATCTCAGAAGCACTGTTCACAAATGCAAGATGTAGGAGTGGAGAGAGAGCCAGAAAAGAGCTCCTTATTTGAACAATGATTGAAAAAGATGAAGGATACATGAAGTGCTAATCAGAATAAATTGACAGACCGTGACATGCCTATAAAAATAAATGCTTCCAAATACGAATGTATTTTGTAAAATATTTTGACAATGAACATATTCTTGAACAGAGTATTTCAATAAAATATACAATTCTTCGCTATTACTCAAACTCGTTTTATTAAAAGTTCTGCGTTTTAATTATTCTATTTTAAATAAGCTTTCTATTTTCTGCTATGAAAACCACCAGTTTGCATATGATTTTCATTTAAAAATGAAAGGCAATGTACAAAAAAGGGACAGAATGCGAAATAAAAATTAAACAGATTTCTTAAGTTCGTCGTATAATTCTTGAATTCTTTTGAACTTGGCTCGTACTTAAAGGAGAAAATGCTCCAAACATTTTTATGTTGCGGTAGACTGGATTTTAAAAATGATTTCATGCCGAAATATTCTATGCTAAAATGAAATTTCAAAATGTTTCAAGTTTGATTAAAGAATTTACATCTATGTAAAAATAAATCTTACTTTTGAGAGCATGGCCAAAACAATCTACTAAATTTTTTACATCAGAAATAAAAACTTTATAAAATAAGTTTTTGGGTATTTTACAGTAAATGCACGATAGTCAACCATAAAAGTCCATTAAGACAGACTGGATAAAAATCAAGCAGAAAAAAATCAAAATGATTATATAAAATGACTTGCAGATTTTAGAATGAATGATTTAAGAAAGAAAATAACACAAAAACATATGTTCTATTATTTTCAACATAAGCACGAATTCTTATTAAATTACTATTTTTTCTCCAATAAACGATTTAAAAATACTTTTTATTTGAGAAGCAAGATGGTATTGTTAAGGCCAACTGTTTTACCACTGAGCGTTGCCATATGATAAAGGACTCGAAAAAGCGACATTGATTCATAGTTAAGTTTTTGTTTGGTAGTCATTTGCTGTCAATCAAAATTTGATTACCTGCATGTGAGATTAAAACCTGCGTTATGAGATCTGAATTCATCCGTTACGCACAGAAAATCATCAAACAACAAACGTTGGGTTGCTTCCGATAAGTCTGTTCCAAACAAGACGATGATGATCGCATCGGGCGGAAAAAATTATGATAGAAGAGATTTTTTGAAGAGAGCGAAAGGTGTCACTAATCCTGGTCAGATGCGAGAACGGACACACAACTTCTAGTGAGTCAGTGCCATAAACAAATCCTTTGTTTTTTGAATATTTAGACATTGGAAGTATTTTAAGCAAAATATCTGATTTTCTAGCTGCTGTTCTTCTAAAGAAAAGTTTCATTATTACGAAATAAATGTAACATTCAAACTCAAAATTTATTATTCATTTACTGATATGTTGTAATAAAGTTATTCAATCATATAATTAATGTTCAGATCACTGGAAAATTTACTCATTATAGAAAGAACAATGGTAGCGTTTTTTTTATTTAATTTTTTTTTGCATATCTATGTGATGTGTTCAAAATGTTATCATTATAAACTAAAGTGTTGCCTTTCATTTCTTAATAAGTTATGAAGAATGAGTTATTTTCAAATTTGACTAAGATGTAGTTGCTTTTTAAGGTAATATTTATAGTTCTTAGTATTACGAATTTAGTGTTTAGTTTTAAATTTTAGTATTTAGTTTTACTTATTATTTTATACAAGAATCTAAACAATGTGTTACTTATAAAAACATCGAATAATTAATTATTTTCTAGTTTTCAATGACTATATAAGCAATATAGTCTCTAGTTTCTCAAGAAAATGTTTAGGAGTTTTGAATTTGGCTGAAACACGCATCACACACCATTCCAACATTGACACAGCATCGTCGAAAATGCAAAATTACTTTTGTAACCACAACGTCAAACACTTGTTATGAAAGATATAAACTCAGCACAAATATTAAAGTTGATTAATAGTTAAGATACATTAATTCGCGGCATAGACATGATATTTTCCCCACTGTCGATTATTTCCGATTTGGCGAGTTTTTTTTAGAGTGTGTATATCTCAATCATCGATAGCGCGACCATGCGCCTTGTTGATCAGCAACTGTAACATCTTATAGAGATTTTTGGTAACCCTTGCGTGCAACTATTATTAACTAAATCATTCTTTAGTTTTGCTATTTTCATGTGTCTTTTGTCTAACTATGTCGTCTTTGTTAAACATTTTAAAATTTTACCTTTTATTTTTCGGAGTCTCTTATGTATTTAGTTGCAATTTTTCACAGAATTTTATGGAAAAATAATAACAAAATGGAGTTAGTTCTTTTTAGAGTGCAGATAGTTCTTTCTTGATATGTAGAATGTTTTCGTATTTAGTCTATTGGGAAATTTCTTAGCATTTTGTCGGAAAAATAATGACAAAGGAATGTTAAGTGAAATTTGGATATAATGTAAATAGTAAAAGTAAATTAAAATCTCAACTGTTTATTATGACTCTGTGGTTCCTTGCACTATATGATTTCACTATAAAGTTCAACTCCATATTTTAAAACTAGAAAATGCGATGAATAAATACAGTTATTTGTCTTATTCATAACGCTATGTATTAAATATCTTTTTTGTTTCTCGGTGAACCGAAAACTTTGTTTTTAATTATGCGGCCGAGAAAATAAAAAATAACGTAATCAAAATATTGGTAACCTCTTTTGATTTTGTACTAGAATAACTCTCCAATCGAAACGTTTTCACAGCTGTTTCGACACAGTATGTGCATGTAAAACATTTTTGGAATTCTTTTTTTCTTTATAGGTTCCTTAAACAGGATGTTTTGTCCGGAGTTCTGTGCAGTTGTGGTTTGATAATCGCTAGCTGACTTGAGCTGCTCGTACAGAACTCACTTCGCTGTTTTGTTCGTTCGGCTCGAGTTAGGGAGCGGTGTAATGCGACCAAACAACATGTGAAACGTCAGCATACGATATGATGAAAGAGGAAATTAAAAAAAAAAAAAAAAAAAAAAAAATAAAAACTTAAGAATAATTAAATAAAAAAAAAAAAAAAAAAAAAAACATTGCATGAGTTCGTGATTTATCCTATTCTCTACTAACAAACTAATTATGGATTCTAAAACGACATGCTTTGAAAGGTAAATATACTCAGACTAATATATTTCTCTCTCTTTTACTTCTTACAATGCTTTTCATTTGTTAAAAAAATTATATTTTTGGTATTTTATGGGAATATATTTTACATGCGTATGAATAAATTATTTTATAATTTTGGAATTAATTTTAACAAATGTGATTTTGCAGGGTATTTCACAATTTTCTTTCGGATTTTGAATGCTGATGGTTAAACTAATATATAAACTCATGGACAAAAAGACTTAGCGCACCAAGAAGGAGACGTTAAAATGAAACGAAATTTCACTTACGTAATGACTACTTTGATAAAGTAAATGATTAGAAAATTAAAAAAAAAGATCATTTATTTCAGAGAAAAAGGCAAAAGAACGGAGGATTCAACTCCCTGTTGAACCCCCTGTAGCGCGAATGCACGATGCGATACGATCGGGCATTGAGGCATACAAGTTCTATAGGATGTCTTGAGACATTTCGTTCCATATTTGCTGTAACCTTGCCTCTAGTTCGTTCAAACTCGTGGGATGCCCAACTCGCCGTCCCAAATGATCCAAGATATGCTCGAAAGGAGACAAATCTGGGGATCGGGCAGGCCAAGGAAGGGTAGTAACAGTGCGGAGACAATCTTGTGACACCCCTGCCGTGTGAGGCCGAGCATTGTATTGTTGAAAAATGGCTCCTGGGAGCCGTTGCATGAGTGGCAACACATGTGGTTGCAGGATGTCATGGACATACCGCTGGGCTGTCAGGGTGCCACGGATCATTACTGGGGGTGACTGTATATTGTAGGCAATGGCACCTCATACCATCACACCAGCTGTGGGAGTGGTGTGTCGCTGTAAAGCAAAGGCAGGATTGAGGCGTTCACCACGGAGTCTCCACACACGAACATGATTGTCATCACTACTGAATCGTCGCTAAAGACGACCTGGTTCCATTCCGCTGCAGTCCAGTTTCCTCGTGCTCGGCACCACTCCAAACGGAGGCTTCGATGGGTGGGCGTTAAGGGCAGCACACGTAATGGGCCCCGCGATCCCAAATATCCTTCAGACAGGCACCTTCGTATGGTTCGAGAAGACTCAGGGGGCCCTAATGAAGGTGCTTCCTGTGCTTGGATGGCGGCCGATGAAGCAGTTGGCTGTACGCGTGCTTTTCTCACGATGTGGCGGTCTTCTCGACAACTGGTCTGTCGAGGGCGTCCTGAGCCTGGTCTTCGTGTAAATGACATTTCTCGGATCCACTGGTCCCAACACCTCCTCACAACACAATCAGAGCGTCCTAATTGACGAGCTAATCGCCTATTTGACCACCCAGCTTCCATCATGCCGATGATTCTCCCCCTCTCAAACTGTGACAGCTGCTCATATTGTCTTCGAAAACGGCGTAATGGCATGTCTACCTCCGCTCTTCCTTTGTAAACGATTCAGCACACTCAAACAAGCTTTGGTTACCTGTTTTATACTCCATGGAGAACGACGTTAAACGCCCTCTACCGGCTACACGTAATGCGCAATCACACCTGCATTTCTAATAATTTGCATATCTCCCCGACATGTACCTTCATGCCAAGTTTCGCTACGATCCCGCAATTATTTCTTGGTGCTCTAATTTTTTTGTCCATGAGTGCATGTTATCGGCAAAGTTTAAAATCCCGCATTCTATAAAATGCCTAGGCATTGCATATAATACCTAAAACTAGCCGGCAATGAATGAAACGATTCTTACAATTTTACACATTTCCTAGTAATTCTATTGAATGCTTAATGAGAAACCATCACAGTATGAAATACATCTCCGATTCCTTTCGAATATCATGTGGAGAGGCACATGACTTTTAACGCGCACCTCAAACTTAGAATTTCTCATTTACACTCTACGGTTTGTTCCGTAGCGTCAGAATACGCAATTTTACTTAAATTTGTTTAAAAAAATTAGGTTTTCTCTGTGCTCCATGAAAATGGAGCAGCAAGCTATAGTGTTTGAGAAGGGGCCATTGCCTATCGAGACATGAAACAACGATTCAACCCTGAACTGTCTAAAACTCAAGTTAATACTGCAAATAGCACAGTATTTTTTCAACCGAAACTACTTACCAGAAGTAAATAAATAATGTACAAAAAAGCCAAAATGATCCCTAAGAAAGATCCCGGGGACAATTGTTGGTTGCTGAATCGCTTTGGTGGGATTATTGTTGAAAACAAAAGCAAACTCATTTATCCTGCTAAAGAAGGTGTCAGTATTATGCAGTATTACGCCACGGAGTTATTTCACGTTCCCCATGAAGCTCATTTGGCTATTGGACACGGAGGACGTGATAAAATCAATCTAATACAAAAACGTAACACGTCATGATATTGAACAGTGCATCCACCTTTGTGAACCCTACCAGAAGGAATCAGAAAGGTATTAAAAAGGACATTGTTGTGAAACCTATGATTTTTTTCTGAATTTAATTCCCGTCTACAGGTAGATCTTATTGACTCTCAATCTCAGCCAGATAGAGAATACAAATTTATTACGGTGTAGCAAGATCATCTCACAAAATTTGTGATTCTTAAGTCTAGCGCCAAAAAGAGCTAAGAAGTGGCCTACAACCTGGTGGACATATCCTCGTTGCTTGGAGCGTCATCTATATTACAATATGACAACGGTAGGGAATTTGCCAGTAATGTAGTGACCAGCTTGAAGTTTGGCTAGCACTGAAGATGGTCCATGGGTAGCCTCGCCATTCACAAAGCCAGGGTAGTATCGAAAGAGTTAATCAAGGTATGTAAAATATGCTCTGTACTTGGATGCAGGACTGCGTTTCTTTCAAATTATGAAAAATAGAGCTTTTCATTCTGGAATCAAAAGAACACCATACGAAGCTCTGTTGGGCTGCATACCTAAAGTAGGACTTACAACATTTTTTTCTACCTGAAGATGTTTTAAAAGATATATATATATATATACAGAAGAGCAACTAGAAAAAGTCATAGAAAGCGTTCAAACAATGGAAAAAGATGAAACTAATCAGATTATGCCAGAAAAAAGAGCCCGTTTTTAAAAAAAAAAAAACATGGATGAGATTAAAACAACATGATGAGGACAATATTTACCGAAGAGATTTCTGTTTCTGATACATGTTGTGAGTGTTTAAAGAAAACGTGTGATGCACACATTTTCATGCAAAAAGTGTCATGCAAGTAAAGATGATGAAAAGGATATTTTGTACACCCCTTTATTCCAAAAGTGAAAATGCTATTGATGGTAAAATAAGTTCTAAAATAAATCTAGAAATATAAGCCAAAAAAAAAAAAAAAAAATGAAAATGAATTCGGAAAAAAAAAATTCTACTGCTTCTTTGGAAACAACCGTGAGACGTCAACAAGGGGCGAGGTAATATATTGGCAGCTGTGATGAGTGTGACAGAGGATGGTTCTCACCGACTTGAAACTTCTGAAGGAATTTTATAAGAAGTATATGCGAGATCGTAATTCACTTTATACCCTAAGAACTTGTTTAGAATTAAAGACATACCTGACCGTGAAATTTTCCTCTGGTCAGTTACAATTGCTCAGTACAGTGGATGCAGCCAGGGATCCGTCAAATGTATATGTAAAACAAAGTGGCAAAATATGAAATGTCTGCGTGAAAAATGTAATGAAATGTAATTCAAAATGTCATTCAAGCCTACCATATTACAACAAGAAGGTTAATTTTAATTTCTTATTTTTATATGAAAATTTTGTTTCCCTTAATAAGAAAGGCATAAATTTTGTTTTGTACAACTTTAGTTTTTCTTTACATATTTTGAATAAAAAAATTTAATGGCACTCCCATTATTTTTCCTAAATAGCATTTATGATTTTCAGGAATGCTCGTCATTTATATTATAGCTTTATCAGGACTTTTTCTTCATACTTTGCCTAAATAGCATTTGTCATTCTACAGAATGCCTAGGGAAAGTGTGTAATTATTCTCATATTTCATTCATTGCCTAAAAACGCCGGACATTATATACAATGTCTAGGTATTCTATAGAATGCCGGCTTTTCATACATTGCTGGTAACACTTACAGCAAAAAGATATTTATCAAAAAGTTAACAAATCCTCCAAGATTTATAAGCATTCAATATTTTCACATTTAGTGATGCAGTAAATATCGATTCTAATATCAAGTTCTTGCCACACTCGTCTCTATATTTCTTCATATGATATGTCATAAGTCTTATCTCTTCTAACTGTTGCACTCGGTACAGCTTCATATGAAGATGCTTTAGAAAAATTCGTCACACAATTGAAAAAGGTACCTTTAATTACGATACGTACTATGTGTAGGGCTCTTGACAAAAGATTCATGTTCAAGGTTTATACTCATAGTTTTTGACTGATCCCTCCTCTTTTTCAATCAAACAGGCTTCCCCTCTTTTTTTTTTTTAACTCATTGTACATCATGAATTGTCTTATATGTAGATCCATTCAACGGTGACAGAATGCTATCATAGCAAATGTAGTTAAAAATGTTTTGAGATGAAAATCAAAGAGATTCGCAAGAAACAAACTCAGTTATCTTGGTTTAATAAATGCAAGCTAACATTAGATAATCTCAGCAAGCTCTTATCTTTCATGATTCTTATTTTTAAACAGCCTGGAATCTTATTTTTGAACAGACTGGATGTATCATTGCATATTACAGTCATAAATAAGTTTTTGACAAAATTCCTTGATATAGTGTGGTTAATTTAATAACACTGGTAAAAAACGTATAACAGTATTATTATTAATATGGGTTTTCTTTTTAACTTCACACTTTGCGTAACATAATTTTTTATATCTTAAATTTTAAGAGCAAAAGTGAATGTGGAGTTAAATTGAATTTATTCAATTATTAGTTTTAATAATTTATTTAATTATTTGAGTTTTATCAAATTTGTCATCTAAAATAAATACGTGTAAAATTTTTAGCTCAATTAAGCATTATTTTAATCAATTAAGCTACATGTAATTAAAATTGAAGCAAATGAAAATTGTGTTATTAAATTGAACATATTTAAGCAAAATGTAATTAAAATTAAAGCAAACGATAAATTATTAAGCGACGGATTTGGTGATAAACTTGGCGTAAAATTTAATTATTTAAAAAAGTAGTTATAAAAAATTAACTTTATGAATTATTATTAAATTATTATATCGTCATCCAAAATAATGGTATATTGAAAATTTCAGTTCATTTGAGCGCTTTAAAATGTGAGAAAAAATTTTGAACCAGATACAGTTACAATGAGAGTTAAAGAACACCCATTAAAAAGAAGACAAAACACTTATTTTCAATTATTGTTTAGGTTATTTTGTTTTATGAAATATGACGAAGCATATAATGTACTACTGTATACTGAATGCGAATTGTCCGCTGAATCAGCATTGAAACAAAATATCTTGAGAGTTAATATCTGTTAAATAACTACTATATAAAATATTAAACGAAATTAAATTTCTCAGGCCCATAGCCATAATGGGAAAAATGTTTGCCCGTATTGATGAGATTAATTTATTTATTCCTTTTAAATTTTCATTTTTAAGAACGTTTCTCAATAATAAATATGAGATGAACAGTTTAAAAGGAGACTAACATGATATATTTCATGAATTCAGAACTTCAGGTACAAAATATTCAGAAACAAAATAGCGTTTCATTATCGTAATAATAATATTATTATAACAGTATTATTATTATAAGATATTTGTATTATTTATTTATTAATTATGCAAGTTATTAATATGAATATACAGTATAACCTCTTGTACAGATCATTTCCGAATAATGGACACTTTTTTACTTAAGGGACAATTTTGTTGGTCCCGGTCACTTTGAATAATATATGTATTAACCTTTTATTAAGGGTCACCTCTATTTGTTATCTCCCGTACTTAAAGCCCACCTGTAGAGCGCTTTTTTTTTTTTGTAAAGGAGTGAGTATAAGATGTCATACAATCCCCTCAGATTATCAGATCAGACCGAGTCTCCGAGCGGAGCGGACAAATGTGAGTTAGCGAGTTGACACTCAAGAATATTGTGAATTGCGAGATGATTGAATGCCAACGGTAATCTGCACTGATTACCAAGGTAACGCGAAAGAAACTGTAATTGAATGAATAAACGAAGTTGTTGTTATTATTAAGTTGTGTGTCTGATCTCACATGAAGTAAGAAGATAAGTGGAAGAAAATTAAGTTAATAACTAAATCAGCTAAAGTAAGGAATGAGATTTTGTAAGCAACAAAATGATGAGATTTATAAGTTCTGTAAGAGCATAAGGTTAAAGTAATAATAAGTTTAAGTTTTAAGTGAAAAAGAAAAGTAGTCTAGCGAAAGGGTGTAAAGTAATAAGAACTTTAAGTAAAAGTTAAAATATAAGAGAAAGAGAATAATATTATGTTTTCTATATATTTAAGGAACAAAATGTCTGGTCCGGTGAGTGTCCCTTGTCGGGAGTTTCTACTGTATTATAATTTTACATAATGAAAGATCAGTAATAAGATTAATATATACAGTAAAATAATTTTTAAGCAAACGAGAACGCAAACTCCAATTATTCTAATCTAAGTGAGTAACAGTAAGTAAATAACTCTCTCCTTACGATTAAAATTTCAACTTAGACGCAGGATCTTGTAAGAATGGAAGTGATTCATATTGTTGCCAACTAGAATTCTTTCTGAAGGCAAAGTCAAATAACGTTATTCAATAATTGTTATATATATTGCACTGATTCGATCCTACGATTTTAACAACAAAAACAGCGAATTGTAATATTTTAAATTTTATATATAAATTATTTTAATATGCCTAATAGCCCAATATTCTATTAAATGAATAAACCATGTAATAATATTGATAAAAAAATTTTAATTCCAAATTATTATAGAAGTTAAAGCTATAGATTTATGACCATATTTTATCTCACTCTTCTATGAAATCCAATGCCCGACCTAATGTTCAGTCCTGGCTAATTACCGTAGGAACTTCTGATTTTCTAGAGAGTTGATGCAATAACGTTGATCACTAAGAATTTTTTTCTTGGAAAACTTTAGCAAATTTAAGGATGCTAACGTTTTTGATTTTAGAAAAAAAAAAATCATAAAAAGTGAAATTTGTTTTCATTTTTGAGATATCCGTGTTTAAATATATCTCATTATGTTATTTTATTTCCTTTTACAGTGCTCTGTTTTTACAGACAAATGACCCTGGAAGTGAGTGATATGATACATCTAGGCGGCACTAAGATGGGTTTCGTTAAACATTGTGACTCAATGAGTATTTCATCGTTCATTTGGAATAAATGTTTAATCAGTGTAGCATTTAACAAGCCGATGAATGGACGTATTTAAAATGTCTCTAAAGTTCGTTAATTCTAGTGATAATTTTTGCAATATTTATGGCACGTTTGTAAGCACTGCTCACAGAAAAAGCATGAATTTCTTTAATTAAAATTGACTATTAACATTATTTTGAATGCGAAATAAGCGAACAGGATAAGCCATGGACGCTACACTTTTGTTGCTTGCATTGTTCTACCTGTCTTCGAGAGTTGATCAAAAGAAAGGACTTCACTGCCTTTCGTCATATCAGTGATTTGGAGAGAACGTAGAAATCGTTTAGAAGATTGTGCTAGTTTTCTATGACTCCACCAAAACAAAAGGAATGAATTTTAAGAAGCAGAAGCCATTTCAATATCCCAACATCGTTTTCTATAAGTCCAGTATCTTATAGTGACGTGCTTCCTATACCACAGCAACCTGTTAACTATCCTTTAGTTGATGAACAAAGCATACCATTTAGTAGTTTTGAAAGTGGAACCAACATAGATTACATTCAGAGAAACATTCTAGCATTTTCTGATACCGCAAGCAGAGTTGAATGATCCTGTGTGATTTGAGATTCAGTAAGAATAAAGCCGAATTGATTACACATTCCACGGGCCTAGGGGTCGCAATTCACATTCGGCTCTTTTAACTTCTGCTTCTGTGTCTTACAATTATAGAGTCTTTAGTGGGATAGGCAAGCAGTTTTGAGTGAATTGGTTTGAAACATGTGTACAAGCTGCTTAAATAGCTTTAGTCTAAAACAAAACTTAGATTAATGATTTACTGAATATATGCCTATAATCCTTTTCAAAATTCAAGTTATTGTTAAAAAAAGGGAAGAAGTAGAGAGTGCTCTTGTGGGGAATTTATTTGTAGACCACCCAATAAACACCGTGTTAGTTGGTGCTCTGTGACCCTGTATATGGGGGGTGACACAAATTCGCTTATTTTTGTGTAACTTTTTCTCCCTCTATCGCTTCTCTAGCTATCAAATTACTTAAAACGTAGATTTTCTTGCAAGGAACCAGAGTCACTGTAAACAGTTGAAATTTTGGTACTTCTATTTTACATTATTCTAATTTTACATAACATTCCTTTGTCGTAATTTTTCCGACACAAACATGCAAAATTTCCAATGAACTAAATCGAAAACATTCTACATATCAGAAAGAAACTATGCACTCAAAAGAAGCTAACTCCATTTTGGCAATTTTTTTTCCATAAAATTCAGTGAAAAATTGCCTGATCCCTATAAAGAACTCGAAAAATAAAAAGGTAATTTTAAAATGCTTGAAGAATTTGCAACAAAGACAGATAGTTAGACCAAATACATCAAAATAGCAAAGCAATAGATTTAGTTAATCTAGGTTACGTCAAGGGTTACGAAAAATCTTATAAATGTTCAGTTGCTTGATCAACAAGGCGCATGGTCGATATCCTAGATGATGTTGAATACTCACTAAAAAACTCTAGCAAATCAACATAATCCCAAGTGGGACAATATCATGTATCAACAGGATGTAGTATCTTAACTCGTATCAACTTTAATATTTTTTGCTGACGTTTATATCTTTATACAAGTGTTGACGTTGTCGTTACAAAAGTAATTTTCTTTTCGACGATTCTGTGTCAATGTGTTCTGGATGGTTGTGTGATGCGTGTTTCGTAAATTCAAAACTCAACATTTTTTCTTGAAAGGCTAAGAGCTATTATCTTATATAGTCATTGAAATATAGAAAATAATATAATTGATGTTTTTTAAGTAAGCATTGATTTAGATTCTTGTATAAAATAATAGTAAAATTAAATACTAAAATTTAAGAACATAAACCTATAATTCAATTACTAAAGAACTATAAATATTTTGACCTTAAAACAGCTACATCTTGAGGTCGATTTGAAAATAACTCTTCTTCTAGTAATGAAATGAAAGGGCAACACTTTTGTTTGATACGATGATAACATTTGTGGAACACATCACATAGAATGTCCGCAATAAATAAAAAACACTATCATTGTTCTTTCTATTAATGTAAATTTTCAGTGATCTGAACATTAAGTTATAAGTTGAATAACTATTACATATCAACAAATGAATAATAAATTTGAGTTTGAATGTTACATTTATTTCGTAATAATGAAATTTTTCTTTAGAAGAACAGCAGCTAGAAAATCAGATATTTTGCTTAAAATACTTCCAATGTCTAAATATTCAAAAAACAAATCACATTTATGGAAGATAAGCAAAATATGTTTTTAAAAGAATACATAAAATGAG
>BMAW01083165.1:0-95435 GCA_019974015.1 Nephila pilipes | reverse complement strand
AATTTGATTTTAAATATTATTTTAATTCATTTTAAGAATATATTTTTGGTAAACATCTATTTCCTTTAAAGTAAAATATTTATACAAAACGATTTTCAATGATAAATAAAATATTTTTAAGTAGAAAAATATTATACGCATTTAACTATTTAAATTACGAAAATAATTTGTGTAATATTTTTTTTCAAATATACTTTATTGAAATTGCTGAAATTATAAAGCTCTCCTATTTTAATACTTACCTCAACAATGAATTTTTCGCCATTAAAAAGATGTTGAATACAAAACTAGCATATTAAAATATAGTAACAATTTATTATGAATGAAATAAATTAACTCTGTAATTCCTTTTCCTTTTAACAACAATTTCACTCATCTCCCATTTCTACATCATTACCCAAAATCCTTTTCACGATATTTTAAAATTAAAAAAACCAAGTTAGATAAAATTCATTGCTTAAATGATTAATTGATAAAATTTCTTCCACTTTAATACTTTTATCTTAAAAAAATTCTGCAATGCCCATATTATGCTATTGCAATTCTTGATCACATCATGAATATGAAATATCTTTTGTCCTGAAGGCTATTCAGTAAATTGTTCAATTTACCAATGAATTTGTGAAGTTCGCATTTTTTTATTGCGATATTCTGTATGATTTTATTACATTCTGTCAAATATAGTTCTTCCAGCAAGCTGTTCTTGGCACGAAGTTTATGTGCATATGTTACGCATTGAAACAAACTACACAGTTTTAAGTTTTCGTAAATAATTAAATCTCCCTATCATGAGGGATCCCTGGATACCTAATTGGAAATTAAACGGAGAAACATTCTACAACCCAATTTTAAAATGTCGTATCACAACTGGGTTAAAGTAAATTAAATATTTTTTTTATATCTCAGAAACACTGTTCACAAAGGCAAGATTTGGAAGTGGAGAGAGATCCAGAAAAGAGCTCCTTATTTGAACAGTGATTGAAAAAGATGAAGGATACATGTAGTGCTAATCAGAATAAATGACAGACTGAGACATGCCTATAAAAATAATTTTTCCAAATACGAATGTATTTTATAAAATATTTTGACAATGAACATATTCTTGTACAGAGAGTATTTCAATAAAATATACAATACTTCACTATTATCTCAAACTCGCTTTATTAAAAGTTATGCGTTTTAATTATTCTAGTTTAAATAAGCTTTCTATTTTCTGATATGAAAATCACCATCTTGCATATGATTTTCATTTAAAAATGAAAGGCAATGTACAAGAAAGGGACAGAATGCGAAATAAAAATTAAACAGATTTTTTAAAGTTCGTCACATAATTCTTGAACTCTTTTGAACTTGGCTCGTACTTAAAGGAGAAAATGCTCCAAACATTTTTATGTTGCGGTAAATTGGATTTTAAAAATGATTTCATGCCGAAATACTCCATGCTAGGCTTAAATAAAATTTCAAAAATGTTTCAAGTTTGATTAATAATTTACATCTATCTAAAGAAACAATCTACTTTTGAGGCACGTCCAAAGAAATAATTTACTAATTTTTACATCAGAAATAAAAACTTTATAAAATAAGTTTGGGTATTTTACAGTAAAATGCACGGTAGTCAACCCATAAAGTCCATTAAGGAACTGATAAAAATCAGCAGAAAAAAATGTCAAAATGTTCACATAAAATGACTTGCAGGATTTTAGAATGAATGATTTAAGAATGAAAATAACACAGAATTACATATGTTCTATTATTTGTCAACATAAGCACGAATTCTTATTAGATATATTTTTTTTCTCCACTAAACGATGCGTTTTTCCAACTAAACGATTTAAAAATATTTTTATTTGAAGACAGATGGCATTGTTAAGGCAAACTGTTGTTACCACTGGGCGTTGCCATATGTTAAAGGGACTCGAAAAAAATTCGACATTGATTCATAGTTAGTTTTGATTTGGTAGTCATTTGCTGCCCAATCAAAATTTGATTGCTGCCTTGTAGAGTTGTCACCGATGGTGAGATCTAGATTCATCATTAAGCACAGGAAATCCATCAAACAACAAACCGTTGGGTTGCTTCCGATGAATCTGATCCAAACAAGACGATGATGATCGCATCGGGCGGAAAAGTTATGACGAAGAATTTTTGAGGAGCGAAAGGCTTCATAATCCTGAATGCGAGTAACTGAGACTTTCACAACTGTCTAGTGAGTCAAGTTGCTTACTAAAAACAAATAAATTTCGAAGCTACAAGCACCATCTCTTGAAATTTCTAAGGACTAATTGAACGATCCTCGTGTGTATGTATGTATGTATATATATATATATATATATATATATATATATATATAAAGAATACATACATATAATATATGTAACACATGAATTTAATTAAACTTAAGACACAGAACCTGACACTGAATAAGGGCAATTCGATCGATTACAGTTATTTAATATTCCCTTACAGACCTCAATTGAATTTTTAAAGTGTTTCCGAAATAACCAAGAGCTAGGGGTTTAGATACATGATAAATATATGTGAATTTAATTACAACAATACATAATGATTAAGAATGTTTTGACATAAATATGATCGGGGCAATGATTCAAATATAATTAATAATTTTTTTTAGAAAAAAACTGTTTAAATAAAACGAAATTGATTTCCAAAATTTAAAAGTATGACCAATGTATTGTTTTAAAAAGGAAATATTAACTGTAATTTTTTAAAAATATATAGCAGTCTTAAAATATCACTAAATATGTGTAGACAAGTATAATTCTTCTACCCACTCTTATCTATGAAGAAAATGTTTCTGCGTAACTTAAGCAAATTCAACAAAGTAATCCATAAAAGAATTTATTTATTCAATCCTAACACAACCATTTTTATTATTTATATAGTTAACCTATATTTATTTACAAAATTAACTTGTACTTTAATTAAATACATCACAGCTGCAGCATTTATTCAATGAACCCACTATAATCATTTCCTAAGCTATACCGCTGTTTTAGATATGAAGCCGGTCTCTGGACTCAAACTGACCCCGCCCGTAAAAACAAAAGATAATAACTCCAAAGCACAAAGCTACGGTTAGATAATGGGACTCAAGTTATTTAAGCTTATTCAAATAACACTCAAAGCGATGATTTGAGATAAAATATGTTCTGCATCCTATTCTGGAATACATGGACACACATATGTTCATTTAGTATGCGGAAATAAATCATTTCCCTCATGGTAAGTAGTAGTTCTAAAAGTTTGACAGCATCATTATTAATACCCTAAAATAAATTGAAAATGTCACGGATCAAAGTTAGCTAATATTATAAAAATAACCTACATACAAGATTTATTTGAAAACAAGAAGGATTTGTCTCTAAATTATTTTTTTAATACAGAAAGCTAACTCTTCCTGCACTGCAATTGAAAAAAATCAGGCTTACCAAAATAAATTTTACTACTAATAAAATACAAATATTTAACTGAAATGAAAAGTTGCAGCTACAGATGAATAGCTGACATAATTAGATTTGTTGATTTAGTTTTGAGGGATATAGAAGAACCAAGGCTATCCTTTTTAACAGATGCTTCTCATTTAATAGATATCAAAGAATTTCATCTCCTGCAGGAATGTTCTGAACACTTGTTTATTAGCTACTGTTTTTTTCAAAAGCTCTATGAAAGTAATATTATACACAGTGGATTTATCTTGAGTAAATTCCAGAGGTGATGTATACATATTTTTTTTAACTGCAATTCAAATGAATATGCTCTAAATCATTGACATGGTTACAGACACTACTCATTTAATTATTCTGTGGATGGAATCTGTGTAAAAGCCAGGGGTTATGACAATTTTGCAGATGATTCGAGTGCTAAGAATTTCCTTTCTTCTTATCTTTGTCCAAATGAATATTTTATCTACCGTTGGAATGTTCCCTAAGTCTTCGAAGTATATACTTGAATAAAAATTTTCGTTGGTTTTTTTCATTCTGTTTCTGTAAATATATCTTCCAGAGCAAACCAGTCAATGTATCCATTGGTATCCGTCACCAATTTTGCGAGACTGTCCGCTTGATCATTCCAAAAAATTTTCGAGTGTCCCGGAATCCAAAATAGTATCATTTGAGAATGAAAATGCGATAGAATAAAATATTTTGCTGGCTGATCTATGAACGACTTTTGGTGATTTAACGTTATAATTTTTAAGTGCAGATACCACAGAGCGATTATCGGACAATATTGACAGATTTTTATTTAATTGAGCAAGATCATCTAAAGTTTGGCATATGGCTAGTGCTTCTGTTGTAAATATAGAATAATTGGGATTTATACTATAAGTGAACGAGGAATTTTTCGGGATGCCTGCAATAGACGTTTTATGCTATGATTTTTGAAGCACCCGCAGCTAATATGAAATAATCCTGGTAGTTATAATATATTATTTCATCAAATAAACCTCTTATAGCAAGAATAGGTAAATTTTTATCATAAAATCCATAATTAGATTAGGAACATGTACTAAAGTAGTAAACAAAACAACGAATTATTATTTTGGATTGTCCTGGATTGGATATTAATTACTACAATAATATAAAATTCATCAAAGCAATTTTTTTTTTATTTAAGCATGAAAATAAATTTTTTTAAATATTTGGAAAATAAAATAGAAAAAATATGCATCTTTGAAAAATTATTACAAAGTATAAAAATATGCAATAAATCAACAATATTAATACAAAAACCTTTCATAATAAATTTTTAGTTATTTGTTAATATTAATATGCTATCTGAGAGTAATAAGGCACTTAAAGCTTCCAGTGTTACGAGTAATTTCAAAGTTAACCAACAGATCACTCTACTACTTAGAAAAGGAAGTGAAGAAGTTAAAGCAACATACCGAGAGAGCTGTTTATCGAATAACCTTTCTTGCGGAGGATGTTATTATTGTTTGCATGGCTTTCCAGGATGGCCGTTATTCCTTTGATCCTGTAGATTAAAAGTTTCTTAACGTCGGGCCTTTGACCCAACCAAAAACCGAAAAGGGAGGGCCCCCCCCCCCCAATTTGGAACCTCGGTCCAGTGACGAGGGCGACACCAGAGATGGCACCTTCATCTCCAAATTCCCCCTCCACACCAACTTGGGGGCCTTGAATCCTTGACAGATTTAATGTGCTCCAGTTCCGCTACACAGTGGGTCTTTCGCGGCATCAGGACTCGAAACCACGACTCGATGGATATAGCTCCTGCCGTCAGTTGGTGACAATGATCACTGGGCTACCTCATGCATGGTAATTATTTCTATTATTTGATCCGGCAAGGTTGTATTTTTTTGGGAGGCGGGGGATTAAGAAATCAATGAAACTGACAGCCACTTGGCGGTTTCATTGGGAATTTCAAAATGTACTGACATATGACTTCACTACTTTGAAAAGGAAGTCAAGAAGAAGCCATAGCAATGCAAAGAGCTAAATTTGTGAAATAATATTTCCTGAGGCCGGAGTTATTATCATTGTTCGCAAGGTTTCTCAGGAAGGTCATCGTTATTTTGATATGGTAAATTTGCCTTATTTGGTGTTGGTTAATTAATCGAAGAAATGTAATGTAGTGTTGATCTTATTAGGCTTTTAAATCACATTTGATGCATTTTTTTCAAATCATTCATGGATCCCACAAGAATTACAGTGTTTTCGGAAACCTTTTGTTGCGAGCGATACGACCATTGGCAGTCGTGTTACCTTCACTAGTAGCTGTAATATCTGCTGGCGAATTTTATGTATATATAATCACTTCGTCAACATTTCATAAATCAAGAGAATATGAACTTGGCTTCGTTTCTTATTTATATTCGACTCATTTTAAATAAAAGAAATTTTGTTCATAAAAATAATAACAGTTTGCCTTTTTTCATTGTTTCTTTTGCTTATAATCGAAGTAAAACTGGTAGAAATGGATTTATCGAAGAAAAAAAATGGCCGCATTACATTCACTGGACATATTACCTACAAAAAGATGCTTTACAAATGTTAAATTAGGAATTAAAAATTTAAAGTGAATATCAAAATTCTTTTAAGTGGTTGTGTTTATTAGTGTAGCACTGAGAAAGCAACACGGGGGCTATTGGCGACGGATCTCGACATTTGAACCTCGGTCAAAAGACGAGGATTTTGAACCTCAACTAGATTTAACGTCATGAGCCCCACAACATGGAGGATCTTAAGTGGCATCAGGGCTCGAACCCACGGCTTGACAAAAATAAAGCCGTCAGTGACCGCGACCTCTAAGTTACCACCGCCATAAACTTTTTTTTAAAAATATTAAAGATAGTTCTAATAATTAAACGTTTTTCATTTTTCCAACTTCGTTACAGCCATCACTATTTCAGATTAAAATAAACAATCCTCTCATGTTCCTTGTATTGAACTATATGTACATAAGGCTTTGTTATATCTTTCGACCACCTGTATGTAAGTTTCGTTGGGTAGAAAGCACTTTTATTAGCTCTATAAGCGTATTGCAACAGATAATAGCAATGGTACCAAAGAAAGGAGAGCAAAAGTAGTCAGACATATAAAAATTTAAAACTAAACTCATGAAAGCGGCATTTAGAGCTTTTGAGTTAATTATTATACTAAATAGCAATTTATACTCAAAGGAAAAGAAAAATAGTCATTTTAGAGAAATAGAGTTTTTAACTTTTAAGAAAGCCAAAATTTATTACATTTAAATTTAAACTATAGAAACAACAACTAAAATTTAAGTAAAAATATTTAAATATATATATATATTTTACTCGTATTTATTTCCATTTAAAAATTTTCAGAACTAAATTTCTAGCTAAGATTACACATATATGAAATTACTTTTAATAACTTCATACAATATATTAAGACATAAAATCCCTGAATAAAACAGGTAAATAAAAATTTTAATAAATATTTTTCCAGTGATAAGTGAAATCGGGAAATTTATTTTATAAAAACTTTCTATTCATGCTTCACTTTCAATATTTCCAATATTTTTATTGAGAAATTTTTTCTTTAGTGAAATGACTAAGCAATATCGGGGAATTGTTGGTAAAAGATAAATTTTTCTAATGCAACATAAAACATTTTTTTTATTTTAAAAGACGCATAAAAAATAATACAAAATGCAACATTACGACCCGACTAAAATAATATTTTAAACACATCCTTTTATCTACACCGGGAAACGTTACTAATATGAATTGCAACATTTTGGTTCAATAAATTACAAATATTTAATCTTAATTTTTTTTTTTTTTTTTTACTTTTTTGTTTGACTCCTCCAACATTTCGGGTATGTGATTACTGAGAGCATATGCCCTTTTAAAGTTACATGTCCCTTCGAGATGCCAAAAAAATGTACCGCTTTTAGAGACAGAGAAACCCACTGTGAAAATGGCGCTAACAACCCGCAGAAAGGGTATTTTCTCTTGTAAATAAAACAGTTGCAAGTCGTAGTTATTAACGCAACGTTGATTAACAAAGCAAATTATAAGAAATCCCATCAAGAATTTCATTCATATTTGAAATCAATACTAAATATGCAATACATAAGCAAAAATTTGCTCTCTGGCAAAATATAAAACTACACAAATTTTTTTGTATTCAGTCCTGTTTTATTCAATAACAAATAAAAATTGTGAAGAAATATGCGCTATCTTAAATACACATACTGTTATACAAAAATTAGTGGATGTTCCGTTTTGAAGAAAAAATACCGTATTAGGTTATTGTATGACTGTATTTTGCAAGTTGGTTGCATCAGAATCGTAGAAATGCAGGATTATTATTTAGTCCGATTGCAGCTAAATGTAGATGACGTGACACGCTATTTTTTCGTTGTTGTTGAGGGTGGGACGCAATACGTATTTTAGAATAGAAATTGACAGTTGAAGTGCTTATTATAAAATACAAGTAAATTTAAACTTTTAGATGTGTGAATCGACCAATCACAATTAGTGCTTTATGCAAAGCAGCATTGAAAGAGCGCGACTGTCTTTTCTAAAATTTTAAATTAAAAAAAAGCGTGTGCTTTTCTTTTAAAACAACTCATTTCTGACAAATCCTGGTGCAAATTCCAACCTAGCATTTCTCACATTTTTTCGGTCGGAATATTTCACTGTCTTTCAACAACGAAGTAATTTTATACAAGGAAGTTCTTCGCCCTGCCATGACCTACGGCGCTCTTGTGTGGGGTGCAACAGTCCTGCCAACATGAAAATGTACAAAGAAGCAAAATAAAATTCTGAAAATTATGAATAGCGCATCTTTGTATGTGATAGTAATAATATAATTCACTAAGATCTAAGAATTGATTTAACAATAACACTTATAACAAAATTATTTAAGAACGTTTTGAAAACAATTGAAAAACTGAAAAATCCAAGCACAAACGCTTTTCACCTTTTCACGAACAAGATTTAGTTAAAAAAAAATAAATAAAAAAATGCATAAAAAAGACTAAATTGTCTATGTCTTTGAAATCCCTCAAAGTTAATTTAAAATTAAATTCAAATCGAAATTAGAACAAATTAATTCTATTTGGAATCGGTTAGTCATATGATTTACACTAGCGTTCCTGGAGTTTCTGCTTTTTAGCAGTCTTGTAATAATGGGTTTTTCGTTTGTCTGTTTTTAAAAAAAAAAATTTAAAAAATTGAAAATTTAACAAAGGAATTTAATAATCTATCTGCTTATCACTGATATTTGATAATCGGTAAAGAAATCGTGCCACACTTATTTGAGTTGTTATAGTGTCAACACTACTAAACAGATATTCTAAGCAATTAGAGGTCTCAAATACTTAAAATTTTTCAGTTCTGACAGCGTATTTCAATCGCCCAAAATTTCACCTACTAAATTTAGTGTATCCTAACACTTTAATGTCAAAACTACCTGTCAGATGAAAACCTACAACTCAAAAAATATACAGGGAATATATCAGAAATTTATCCATTTAATTTCCGGTAATCGATCAGCTATTATCTTATAAAAACTCTTCAAACAATCTATACTTTCATTTCGCGAATAAAAGAACACGTAGACTTTTTTTTGTCGCCAATAGTAAAACCAAAACTCCTCTCAAAGACCTGTGAAGCTATGCAATTTTCAGTCTGGGATCGTAGCACAAATCTCCCAAGACAGCCAAAAAAAATTTGCAAAGATCTCTCTTTGTTTGATTAAAATAGGTGGGATAATAGGAATCCATTCGTATGCGAGGACAACGCCCATCCGCACTGGGTAAGATCTAATTTATAATCCATATTTTTAGGTATAATGATAAATGGGGATAGAGAGAGAAAGACCAGTCAATTTTTCGTAGAGGGCAGGCCAGACATTTTTTCAAAATGTGCTAATAACTAATCGCTAGGCATGTCTCGTCGGTGGATTCACCTATCGTTTAAAATGGATCAGGCAATCGAGATACATTTTATCTTAGATATTCTGTTTTATAATTAAAGAAAAAAATACGAAGTCAAATTATTTGGGTGATAAAGCTTTCCACTTTTTAATTTAAGGTAGTACACAATTATACTGACAAATTCCAAATGAGAGGAAAATAAATTTCATAATATTCAACGGTTTCTTTAATTCGGACAAAATAATAGCCGTCTTTCTTTAAAAACTAATTTCATAAAAAAATTTGAGTCTGAATTAATTATCATATTGCCATTGTGCATATCTACATGATTTTTGTAAAAAATATTGTTTTTATATTTTTCTCGATTTTGGCAATATAAGGCAAAATATTGAAATGTTTTGATTTCAGTAGTTCGATTTTATTCTGAATCTTTTAGGATTTAAGAATATTATAAAAAATTTTGTTCGTTGCATTGAAACAATATTTTCTAAGAAATGTGTGTTTTGAATCAATAACACGTTATTTAAAAATCCTGTTAATTATTTATTCGACAAGATAAAAGTGCTTCGTACACAACGCTGTCATTAAATAATAATAATAAAAAAAAGGTACTCTCACTGCTTAAATAATTTTATTCATGAGACAAAAATAATAATAACTACCAGATTCTTCTAAAAAACTGAACTGATATATGAGATTAAATTATTTGAAAATAAATAATCTGGCATATTTTGGTACATTAAAAATTTTTGATCGGAAAAGAATTTTATATCACTTCTTGTTTTTTGTTGAAGAATCAGATAGTCAGGGATTTAAATAGTATAAATGAATGATTAATTACAATTAGTAGCATAAGCTTTTCGCAAATACTTAAAAATGAAATATAACCAATTGAATTCTAAAACCATAGAACTATTTCAACGTAACTCTTACGTATAGTGAAGCAGAAAGTTTAGAAAACTTGAGGTACTGCATCATAAACTAACAAACCGATCCAGCCTCTAAATAGCTAATTTTAATGTCCGGAAATATATGAAAAGATTTTAGCTATTAATTTGGGTATGCTTTTCCTTGAATGTATATCAACAAAAATCATTACTCATTCGTGTTCAGATTCTTTTTCAGAAATTTCCTTCTCACGTCCCGGTAAGCATAACCTGAAGATAAATCAATAATTACAGAAAAAAAAATAGTTACAAGATTCATCAAAGCAATAATTTTTGTATCTTTAAAAAAAACATAACTTTTCACTCTTCCCTATGGAAGCTACTAACAGATAATAAAGTAGAATTAAACTTACACATTTATATACAATTAATAATATCACGGAAGGAAAACAGAGAAGAGAGAGAGAAAGTTAAGCGTTCTGAAACATTTAATAACACTTTAAAATCTCCATAAAAAAATAGCGGACTTGTTTAACAAAATCATAAAATATAGAAACAAAACAACCTCGGAGAATTTTACTATCAAAAGATAGAATACATCAAAATGTCTGTTTTCTTTTGGAAAGGAGTCAAAGCACGAAATGTAAATGGCAAACGACCAAATGATTTCTTTAGAACAAAATTGACATTCTGTGGTTTCACTAGAATAAAATAGGAATATTCTTTTCAAAAGCTACTTATTTTGAGCTTCGTATTATTATTAGAATTCATTTGGGTCACATTATAAACTAGAATTACGTGATACGAATTATTTCTAACAAGACATTTCTTTCTTTACTTTTACCTTCTTCAAAATTTTTGCTTTTTATTCCGATGATCCGAGTAGCATTTAAACTAAGATATCTTATAATTATACAGCACATCTTGTTAATAATGTTTTACAATATACTCGAGTCCAGCAAAATTAGCTCATTTGAAACTCATTGAGAATTGGATAATATAGTTTTTAAGAATACAGTCGTTCGTTTAAAATATCAAACCTATAACCCCGACAGAAGCTCATTAAAAATGAAATGAAACATGTTTTAGGAATGTGATAGAAGTCATTTATGCAAAGCTCGAAATTGTGAAAGATGTTTAAAAGGTCATACAAATGAATAAAGAGTATTTATGTACACATTAAATGACGATATAAACTGATGTAAAAATGGGAGATGGTATACATTGTTATAATAATACTTATTTATATGTATTCTACATTCTGTGAAAAGTAAATTTTTTTTCCATTTAGGGACACAATATGTTCATCTAAATTTGCCTTCATGTATTAAATAAATATTTCTATACAGTTGACGTATTTCCGTTTTAAAATAAGATTAATACTGCACTTTAAAAAAAACCAGCTTCAATTTAACCATGATAATGCTTGAATCTAGGAAATATTATATTAGTCCTGAAAAAGGTTATACTTGGTTATAGTACATTTCTTAAAATATCAAAAACATCATCAGGTGAAAATATTTGGTACATATGTTCGTAATAATTTATTCCATTTAAAACAATAAAAACATTTTAAAAAGAAAAAAAAACTATTCAATAATTAATATTTCAAAACTGATACCTGCATCCAATCATTTCGCTCTAAAAGAAAAAAATAACAAGCTGTTTTTACTAATTCTTTTTTATCTGAGACTTCGAGTAAAAACGGTGCAAAGATAGCGTTGCGGCTTTTACATATTGAAATTTCACATGAAACTTGGGGAAATCACTACTGAAACTTATAGTTTCTTGAAAGAAGTGTATGGCAATAAATGTTTATCACGTGCACGTATTTATGAGTGGTTTAAGCGTTTTCAAGATGGCCGAAAAGACTTTTAAAGATGATTCAAGCCCGGTCGCCCTTCCACATCAAAAAAGGATGACAATATCGGAAAAATTGTTATTCTGGTTCGATCCGACCGCCGGTTAAGTATTCGTGCGATTGCTGAGACTGTAAGAATTGACAAAGAATCCGCAAGGCCCATTTTACATAACAATTTTAACATGCAAAAGGTGTGTGCCAAAATGGTGCCTAAAATTATTCCGTATAAACATTAAGAAGCTCGCAAAAATGTTGGTACTGACTCATTGAATGTCATTGAAAATGACTCAAACGTATTGGGAATTATAATAATGTGTGACGAATCGTAGATTTTACTTAGGATCCTGAAACGAAGCGCCAATCCATGCACTAGAAGAGCTCATCTTCACAGAGAGCCAAAAAAGTTTGAATGAGCAAATCAAAATTCAAAGCAATGATTATTGTTTTTTTTCCCATCGATATTCATGGAACTGTGTACCTTCACTGGGTTTCTGACGGTCAAATTATTAATCAACATTCCTCCTTTCACGTTCTTGCTGAGCTCCGTGAAAGAATAAAGAAAAAACGCCCGAATTGTGAAAGGGCAAGTCATTCCGCATTGTCGATCAAAAAATTTCTAGCCAAGTCCAGCATCCCAATGTCAGACCATCTGCCTTATTCGCCGGATATTGTGCCATGCGACTTATATCTATTTCCTAAGATGAAATCTGCTTTTAAAAGGAACAAGATTTGAGTCCGTTGAAGCTGTGAAAGAGAATGTCGTAAGCGTCCTGAAAGTGCTGACAGAAGACCTCCAGCAATGTTTCATATAACGGAATATTGGCATGCAGCGTAGTAGGGATAAAAGAGGGATGTATTTTGAAGGTGACAGTAAATTAATATGTATTAAATCAAAATAATATGTTTTACAGATTCAGTCTCGTTACTTAACAGTCACACCTCATATTTCTACAAAAGAAAGAGCAAAAAGCATTATCCGATTGCGTTAACCGATTGAATTATTCTAAACACGAATATGAAACCAAGAATATGTTTCAAAATTAAAAAAAAATAAGAAGAAAATTCATTTACATATATATTACAGATTTTTAAAATTTTATAGATTATTTTTTATTTTATGCTTTATATTGTATTTTCTTAATATTACTGTCACTTTTACTTAATTAAAATAAAATTATCTCCACCCAGTTTCATGATACTTTTGCTCTATCGATTAACGTATGATGAAAAAGACTGTACAATGAAAAAGACAACAGAACTGCAAAATCATTGTGATCGATTTTTTTTAGATCATATTCTAATCATCTGTGAATGGCACATATTAAAATGTTGCAATGCGATCAAATCAATGAGGATTCAGAGAATAATATTAATCACGGGAGTGATAGCATTGATGAATGAATAAATAAAATGTATGATAAGGATTTACAATTAGAAAATCTGCTGAGGTGAATAAACTTTTAATTTTAGGCTTTATGCTTTCCTAAGCTTTTCATACAATTAACACCTGCTTCTTTACACAGTAAAGTTTCATTGATTATGTTATCCCTTTTTGGGTATCATATGGTTGCGATTATTTTTATATATAAAAATAATAAGCTTCACACACACGCGCGCACACACTCGTAGTGAACTTTTAACTCTTTATTCAGCAGAGCTCCGTAGAGTTGCATTGCTCTATCACATAACATTTTCAGCTGTAATTTCAACTTGATTAAGAGTGTAAAAATGTAACAAACAGGAAAGTATCTAAGATGTAAACATACAACTTCTGTTACTATTTACCTCCATTAATCTCAAATATATTTAGAGAATAAACTAAGAGTAGGGAATTATTTTGAATTTTGCAGGTGATATAAAAATGATTGATTTCGTTATTATTATTATTCTTTTAAAATATATAAAAAATCATACGAAATTACAAAATTATAATAACTAAAACCTTATTTATGAAACATTTTTTCTAAAATCAAAATATATACTACAGAATCAATTGAAAAAAATCGGTAAACTATCAAATTAATCTAAAAAATAAATTTAAAATATACAAAATATTATGAAGAAAAAGCCATAAATAAATTAAATTGCTAACATCCCATTATTCATTAAACATTTACATAATAATATCAATCCAATACCAATATTATAGCATCAATTAAAAATTACAACCAATTTAAATACAAAACTACTTTAAATAGCATAGAAAAAATCAAGAGAAAAGAATTATAGAGATAATGTAATTAAAATACTGTCCCATAATTTAAAACGGGATAAGTGTGTTTAAACTAGTTTCACGAATCTAATCATCATATCTTCAATAATTGCGTTATCATTAAAGGTACAGAACAAGAATAGTTAGAAAACCATTCGCGAACATAAATTCACCAATAGAAAAATGAGGCATTCGGATGTCGTTTTCCGTGTATCTAGATATATTTTCTTTCAAAAAATTTTTAAACACCAATATAGAAATATATTAATTTAATTAAAAAAACATCTTTACAGAAACATTCAATAAATTTAAATAACAGTTGATTCATAGTTAAATATCCAATTACGAAACCAAATCTCAAAGAAAAGTTACGTTTGCAATATCAGTCATGTGCAGTCTCTATTGTTTTAAAAATAATACGTTGTTTGCTTGTAATTAAAACGACAGGCAAGAAATTTCTTAAGTTAGTTTGTAAAATCTTTCAGAAATAAGGAACATTCAAAATACTTGAAATTCAACTCACTTTCTGCAGAAAAGACCACTTACGAGCTGATGAATTTAGAAAAGCGTTAAAATTAAAATTGAAAGAATTTCATTTCATTCAATGGAATTTTGGTTAAATTATTTTGGATTCGTTTTTAAAATGAAATGCTTTCTTGAATTTGAATTAGTGAAACATTCCACTTTTTTCGTTTCATTTTCACTGATTTTCACTTAGTAAAAGTGTACATAATAAGTACTAATCAAGATAAAATTATCATATTAGCAGTGGTGAAATTGAAGAACTTTTAAATTACTCAATAGAAGTTTTACTAAGTTTTTAAAGAATTCAAAATATTTATGAACATTTTCAGCTATTTTTAATTTTAACACAATTAATTTTCGATATCAAGAATATTTAGTATCGTACTTTGGTTGATTGGTAGCTTTAAACGTCACACTTCAATAACAACGCGAGGGCTATTGACGATGGACCTCGAAATTTTAAACGTGAATCAAGAGACGAGAGGACGACACCTGAGTTGTATTTCACTCTCCACACTTCCTTACCACGCCAACGAGATGACTCGGACTCTCGCGAAATTTAACGTGCATCAGGCCAGGGACTTTTTGTGGCATCAGGACTCGAGTCCACGACTAGACGGAAGTTATGTCGGTCGCAAGTTCGTGACCCTGACCTCTATATTAGCGCAGCCACGTATTGTACGTTGGAGTTTTAATCTTTTGGAAATATATGCATTCAATTTGAAATTAAGTTCACAGTATAATTACTAATTGTTTACAAAGTAAAACTTCACTGAAATTTAAAAAATCAACGTTTCTCTAAGAACCTTTTCTGCAAGAAGAAAATTCTATCCTCTCTCTTGACGAAATACTTGGTAACATACGCCCGAAATACTGACATGGCATTTAAAATGATAGTTCACATATTTTTTTACTGAAAATCAAATTAAAAATGCATCAAACATACATTAAAAATAAGTTTAAGAGTAAGTCAAACGGTATTTTAATTTATTGCATCATCGTGAAGCTTAAATATGTTACATGTTTCGACAAATTATTACTAAAATTTTTCATAACTTGTTATGTAACCAATTTAGAAAAAATATCAATAGTATTGAATGAACTAAAGACAATCATTCAGCACATTTTCTTTCATAATCAGAATATTTAATATATTCTTTTAAATGACAGGAAAACGTTCAGATAACTTAGGTTACAAAGTTGAGTCGTCTATTTAAGAGCAATTCTAAAATCATTTAAAATAAGAAAAAGGTACATATTTTTCAATAAAAGCTAGTTAGAATTCTCTCTAATTAATTTTTAAAACTATAATGCTATACGTAACAAAAAATTAAACCTTTTGTGCAAAAAAACATACTAAACTATGTTGTTTACCAACTCTACACTTGAATTTGCGAACACACTCAGAACTATTTACTCTGATATGATAAGATTCTATACAATAAAAAAAAATGTCGCTTACTTTGGAAAATGCCGCCATAAAAAAAGGATGTCAATAAAAATTCTAAAGCTGCAGCACACAAAGAGAAGTTACTCACTCAAATGATGATTCAACGTGTTTGTCTCATTTTAGCAGACTCAGCGCAAATACACATTTTACAAAAGCTTTTGCAACACTATCCTGTTTAGAAAAGCGATAAATAATTCACAAGAAAAACCTCACTCTTTGCTTATGAATTTTACGGTAACCCTCAAAAGATCCAAATCGGAAAAAAATCGTTTGTAAAATCTGATCTGATCCAAACAATGTAAATGAATGACAGACGTAATACAAATAATTCGCTCTTTTATGATATACAATTTAATATTACTTTTTTTAAAACGATTTTATTTTGTATGTTTTTAATATTTCTTAGGCAATAGGTTCATGAAAATAGAGAAAGCACTTTACGTAAGTTCAAAATTATATATATAATATATAAAGAACCCTTTAGGTAATGTTCAAGTACATTTGGTTTCAAAGCATTACAAGTTTCTTTTTTTGGATTCCGAGAATCTATCATACGATCATAATAAATTTTGTTCTAATACAGTTTACATTAACCTGAAAATTTTATATTTCACGATACAATTCTTCCTTTTTGGGAATTTAATGAACGATTTAATTTGGATCTCATAAGATGACGCATATAATTTTCTGTGAAAACGATAAATTCTATTTGTAATTTTTGTCAGGAAATGAGCAATAATAATAGCGAAAAATATAAAATTCAAGGAACAAAATGTCATGACCTTATGAAAAAATTCTGTGTGACATTTAAAATCAAACATCAACTAAAACATGCTAAACATTTTATAATTTCATCAATGACTTGGTAAACGAGAATCAATATCTTAGATTTCGTGGATTTCTCTTTCAAACTCAAGATGTAATTCATTCATTTTCAAGTTAATTATAGAATGTAATAAATATTGCAGCTGATTTTTTTTTGAAAAAACTATCAATTTATTTCAGTATGCGATAAAGATGAATTAATCCGAAATTCTTTATTCTTCAACTTCAAAGGTAAAAGAAGCCATTAACTAAAACAAAAAGCCACTATAATATTATTAATATAAAAAAGATATATCAATTGATTTTTTGAGCTTCAGGTTTAGTCATACTTCCAAGAATTTTTCCATGAACAATGAAGGTTAATAACCTTTGGATAAAAACGGACATTTTTTTGTGACGTGGCAACGAAAGGAAAAAACACACGTCATAATGGGATATTGAAAAAAAAAAGAAAAAAAAAAAAAAAAAACCCGCGGAATTATGAGGAAAATCCAATAAGAAAATCAGGAACAAAATAAAAGAAATAATCCCTTTCCTGTCATTTGTTTGAAGAAAAAAAAACTTACTGATTAAGGGGGAAAAAAGAAATCTTTAAGAAACAACTGGTGAGTTGTTTAAAAAAAAGTTTTCAGATTAAAATTGATTTTTAGATTTTTTTTTCATTCATTAAATATAAAAGTCAAACTAATTAATATTCATTAAACAACTTCATAGCTATTTAGATATTTCAAGTTGAAACCTTGGAATCTTCAATCGAAAACATAATTAACAAAAATTCAATACTAGTTTTCTTGCTAAGAATTAATAATAATAATACTATACTGATTATGCAAAGTACATTATTCTCTCTACAATCCGGCAGATATCGGACCAGAGCATACCGCATTGCCGAAAACGCGGGATGACTTGAAAAACGCCAATAATAATGCATTTGAACTGGAAAAGCTATACATTATTGTACAATGTTTAATACATTACACGCAAATAAAGTACAAAATACACGAACTAAGAAATTATAAAAATAGTATTGATAGCCTATACATGGAACAATGTATAGGCTATCAATTCTACCCACTAATACATTATTCCCACCATACAAAATTTCAATCGAGTTTTTTGAATTATTAGGAAAAAAAATTATATATCTGGTCTTTTAGAGGTAATCCACCTTAAAAACTCGACTGCTATATGATTTTAATGGTCTGAACAACAGCGTGATTCATTAATTATTTACTTCGCACTGAAGCAACTCGGTGGCTATTGGCGAAGGGCCTCTTAATTTTGACTTTAATCAAGTGGCGGGTTGACAATGGAGTCGGAACTTCCATCTCCAAACTCCCACACCAAGCCAGGGAGAGGACTTGGAGCCGATCAGCTCCGATACATGACCGGTCTTTTGTGACATGATGATTTGAACCCACTATTCCACGGAAGCAATGCCAGTCGTGAATTCGCGACCATGACCTCCAGACTACCGTGTCCATTGAACCACACCAAATTATATATAATTATAAATATACAAATCTATAGAGTTTTCTATGTACACTATATTTATAATTGCTGATAAACAATCGTAGCATGATAACACATTTGCAGAACAACATAATATCCTCCATATTAAGCTTTTGCATCTCAATCCGGTAAAGCCTAACAAACAGAATCCAACCGTTTAACAGAAAATTTGCTTACAACCTTCACTTTGCAAAGCACACCGCCTTAATTATGCCTTCCTTTTTGACATTAAGTATTTAACAAAAGCATCTGCTTTACCGTCATTCCTGCACGCGTCCCTGAATCCATCTATTCAAGAGACCACAGTAAATCCTCCCTCCTACACAAAAACGAAGATACCAAATTGAATTTTTCCGTGCATCGCATACGATGTGTAAAAAGAAATTGACTCACACAGATCCGAGGCATCCATGGGCCTAAGACTTCGAATAGAATATTTATGGCTTCTTTTGGTATTTATGATCTCCGGAATTACATGATTGCTGAAGCACGGACACACACGACAATGGACGTTTTACGACCTGAGATCTGCACACGCGATCTTCCGGTTGTACATCATGACGCTGAAGCAGATGAGTTGATGAAGCTTGGTTTCTAAGAAGTTTGCTGACGATCTGGTGAACCGGTAACTGTGACTGTAATTACACAATTATGGCAATTCGTTCGTCAAAGAAATAGATGGTAATGATATTAGGGATAAGATATCAGTGACATACAGAACACGAGGAAATTAATCGCCATCGTTTGCAAAAGAATTTGAATCAAGATAAGTGATAGCTATGATCGTGATAAGACAGTTACTGTGAAGAAAGTCGAAGAAATTCCCGATGACCTAATTAAGGATAAAATTTCAGCTGATGTTTAGAAAGTAACTGAAGACATCATAACTTCAACAGTGTTTAAAACAACCGGAATTATAATTATTTATATAAAGAAAAAAAAAAGTTAACAAATAATTTTCTTTTTTTTTCCCTTACAATTTTTTATCATTTTTTTCAAAAAATATCTTTTTAACGTGGTTGCATTATGATTTCGTGATAAAACGGGGGAATTTAAATAATGAAACTTTAAAACGAATTGAAATGGGGAAATAGAAACAGAATTACAATTTTTACTAAAACAAATCTTATAAAATATTTTAAAGAAGCGAGGATTAAAAATAAGACCTTCCACATGATTTTTACTAAGAAGTTAACATGAAAATATTAATATATGAATGATAATGTATTGTCGGTCAATTTTTTATATTTGAGAGCTTTTATTTTCAAGTACATACACACACTTGAAAGTAAAAGCTATATATATAATGATTTAACTTTAATAATTTCTCTCAATAATAATTTAATTTTCTATTCTATCCCATTCCCCCCCCCAATTCAGAAGTAAAGGGTTAATTCTTATTTCCTGATCCCATTCCAAATTATCATTTTACTGATTAGATCATGCGCTCATAAAACTGTGTTAAATTCGCGTTCCCACGATCATAAATCTGCCAAAATAATCCCTATTAGACTCCTTGTCTATTTTAACATTCTCCCATAATCCCTAATCCTGTACCACGTGTTATATGACGTTTATTTTGAAAAATCCCTGCTATATAATGAAAAACACGCCTAAATTCTCTCTCTTATGCTCTCCTCTCTTCTCATCTCTGCTGTAATCTTCATATGATCTCTCGTTCTGGCCTTGGTGGCCGGAAGCCGGTCTAAGTCCATCAGTACGTAATGTTCTCTATGCTAGCATCAATAAATATTCTAGTTACGAAAAAAAGGACTGTTCATTTCGTCCATGTATTCAGACTGTGTTTTATTAATCTTGAACTAACATTGTAAATATCTTTCATATACATGCATACATACATATATGCAAGCTTTAATAATAATTAAGAATAAAAAATCCTCAAGTAAAATGAAATGATAGACTCTTATAAGTAATTTGATCGATTTCAATAATTTTTGCACCTCACACAATACTATGACTTACTGAATGTATTGATTTTTTTTATAAAAGGAGTAATCATAATGAAATTAAAAATTCTATGAAATCAAATTTGTTTATGAAATCTGGAATATATACTGACTGATGAAACACATTTGATAGTTATACAGTAAATTTATTTAAATTTTAAGTAAAAGTATTTTCTTTTTTTAGTTAGAGGGGCTTATTTTGAAACATACGTTCAATTTATTTGAAATGTTAGATCAACAAAACCTAATCATTTTCAAACGAGACGGTAACTTTTATAAGAAATCAAACGGTAATACTCTCAAGAACAAAATAAAAAAAGAGCATTTGTGTAAACATATATTTCAAAAAATAACCAAATCCTTTTCATAATGCTAAGAGTATATATAATACGTATAAATACGAAATAGCCGAGAGAGAGGTAAAAACATGTAAGCTATGAACCGATGTATTCGTGTATACAGATTTAGAGAAGAAAATATGCTAATGTTACTCGAAAGGAAGTTGATTTACATTAAAAAGATTTTTTTTTTCTTCTTTTTACCGGTAAAGTTTCTAAACATCTATTCAATATTTGATTCACAATATTAAAGCTAATAATACGTTAGAAAACGAAAATTTTATAAAATCGGAAATTGATCAGAAGAATCATTAATTTAAAATTTAATAAATGTAACATGTTATTAAGATAAAAAAAAAGACGATTGTTACATTAGAATAAATTATAAAATTGTACCAAATAAAAAAACATGCAATTTGTATCCACGTTAAGAACGAAATAACAATTCATGTTCAAATAAAAATTATTATTTTAGTTGAGAAGATCATTTAATTAGTTAAGTGCAATGTAAATTAGAGTGAAATGTAAATTAGTTATAACTATCGTTCTATTAGGAAATCTAAAGTAAATAATACTTGGATACCTTTGCATAAAACAATGAAATTAACAAAGTTAGCAACACTATTTTCAATGTTGGAAACTTAATGCATTTCCATGTCAGTAAAATTCCTCTTTGTGTTCAAAATGGCATATGAAAATTAATGATAAATACTTCTCAAAATATAAAGATGCATAAGGTTTAAAAATAATTTTATAGTATTTCAAAAAAAATAAGGAATTTGAAAGTAAAATAAAATTAAAATGCAATATTTATACCGGATAAGAAATAAATAATGCTGCCCGTATATTTAATTAAAAATTGCAAGGGAAAAGGATATTACACAGAGAGAGTTAAAAATAACAGAAAGCACTTATTGCATATGTTAGTTTTTAACACATGTTTGAACTGCTATTAACTTTGCCCTTTAAATGAAAATTAATGATTTTTTCTCTGCCTTTTCAATTAATTGTACTTTCACCCTCACAAATAATTGAAACAGAAAAAATGAAATAAGAAAAAACATATAATTCGATCATTTTAGCGTAAATTGAAGCTTTGTTTGAAGTGAAAGTCAATATAAAAGGATGTAATATGTTATAATATTTTCACAAATTATTAGCTTACACTAATGATTATCAAAGTATGAAAATTGAGTTCCTCATTTAAGAAATGGTTAAACTTGGAATTCTTATCTCAAAAATTAACGAATTTTATTTAAAAATTTTCTTTAAAAAAAAACAATCAAATGGTGATAATTTCTTAAAATAACAATTGTAATATGAAATGAAATTGCTGTTATAGAAGAAATGCTTTTTTTTTTAATTCTCCCTCCACCCCTAGATCCTAAAATATTTATTTTTTAATAGAACTTACCCCAATAATTAACTGAAAATGTTTAAAAAAGGAAAATGAATTTAACGTCATTTTTGTCATTAGTATTTTTGAAGAAATTATAAGTAATTTTATACAGCAGATAAATTTGTTGTATTTATTATCTCCAGGAAAACAATATAGTCTCATATTTGATAAAATCTACTTAAAGAAAATTGATCATTAAATCTGAAACCTCTTATGGAAGGAAAATCATTTCCTAACTTAAATTAACGCAAATAATAATAAAAAAAAACCAGTCATTATATATAACAATCTCCAAATGTCGTGAGCGAAATTCGTTCTATAAAAACAACTTCAATTAGTATAAATGTTTACGTAAAAGACACTGGACAATGAATCTAAAACACTATTAATCTTCTTCAAATACGCCAACGGACGGTCGTGTTGCGTCCTTCCATCCAGGAGCATAGTTTACACAATTCGCTTATTTAGTCTACAAGTCACGATTACAAGTTCGAGGACAATTGACTCAAATAACCGTCTTTAAACTTTATAAATAGACAAAATGATGCCAAACCAAGCTGGACAAATACCATTCCATTCACCAAACGATTTTTTTTTTTCTCTTTCTCTTCTTGTAAAAGAATTTCTACAACGAACGAAGCATTTCTGGCAATAAAGGCAATAATAAACAGAATTTACCTTTCGCTTTTTTTTTTATTTCTGTCCTACCGGTGGAAGCATTGATGTAGTACCACAAAACACGTGATTCTTCTAGTAGTAAAAGTATCTTCTCAGACAAACGTAACGATCTAGCCGGTTGATCGTCTAGAAGATTCCAGGACAACCGTTTTGAGAACACGCAAGCGTTAGCTTCTCTGGGTGCTGACAGAACCTGTTAAATATTGGAATGTTAAAAGTGAAATGCTAAGGAACAAGTGGAAAATACCTTGGAAGGAGGAGGGGACAGGGAAAAAGGGGGTCCCTGGAGGAAGGGCGTTTCCCATGACGTCACGAAGTGCACGCGACGTAAGGGTGTTGGCCTATACGTCGTAGGACACACCCTTCAACTACGGAATCAATTAAACCAGCACTGATTCGGAGCAGAGAGAGGATAGTTGAGGTTGAGTTCCTCTCGTCCGAGGGATTAGCACGATCTACTTCTTTCAACTTAAAAGTTTTGTGAATCGCCTCCCGCGCTCTCATGTTTTCTTTTTGTTCGCTGAGCAAAATCGATAACCGGAATGTGAGGAACACCCACCAACATAACCATCTTTACTCTCGTATTAGCCATTCCCATTATCTATTAAGAAGCTAAGCTTAGATTTATGTTATCAGTAGGGTTGCTATTCTGAAGGCCAGACTTTCACAGAAAGGTGTAGGTATTGGATTTGATTTCTTGTTGGATTTCGCTGCAATATTTCAGATTTTGTATGATTTCGAAGAAATTCTATGCAGTAAAGATGTCAAAATAATAGTATTTCCTGAAAAAATAATATTTTCTATTTGTAATGCATTATCAGATATCTTTAAAAGTGCATTTTTTTAAAAAAATGAGGGACTAAGATTTCGAAATTTATTGTGAAAGGGGAATAAAAAACCTTATTTTTTTAATTATTTGATCTATTTTTCATTCGTTTTTGTAAAATGTGTTTCTAGGCATTTATTATTTGATTCAAGAAAAGAATACGTTATTCAGAATCTCAAAAAGGGATCCACTCTTGTTATAATTATTTTGTATCTCATATAAAATGAAAGGTACCATATTGATATATATTTCAATTGAATTGAAACTAATTAATTCAAACACATTATTAATGTAGGAAAAAGTAAATTATTATGATAGTACAAAAAAGAAATCCACATAAAAATTACTTCGGCAAATATAATGTAATCAAAAAGAGTTTAAGCTCTTATTTTTCATTACTCTCTCTTCGATGAAAATTTGATTTTATTATAAATTTAATTTTTTTAGCTTTTTTTAAATATTGTTTTTCGGCTTTTTTTTTTTTCGCTGCGTTACTTGATGTAATATATTTTGGAAACTCTATTTCTCATTTACTTTGATTTAGACTTAAAATGCTACACCAAAAAGTGTTATTTCTTCTAATTTTACTTTATATACGAGTCATTTTCGAAAACGCTCATTCAAAGAAATAAAATAAAAATTACAATATTTTTTTTAAGTCTTTGGGAAAAGGTCCGTAGGATATTTAAAAGAGCTTAAATTATATAAGTTCACTATGAAGTAAAGATTAAATCATAAAATAAGTTAGAATGTAATAACTGATCAATACGTACTGGGGGGGCACGCATCCTAATGTGTTGTTATTAAAATATAATCATCAATAAAATAGTTCAAATTTCTTGTAATATAGTTTATCTAAATGATTAATTAGTACATTTTACATACTTTTCTCCCCCAGAAATGTATTAATGCGTTTCTAATTTATTTTATGGATTCTCTTCTTTATTGCTTACGGCTTACTAATATGTTGCAATCTAAAAGCTCAAAATAATAATAACACACACAAATACAAAATGCTCATTGTTTGAACGGTTAATTAAATTTTTATATACATTTTATTTACTACGAACTGTTAATAACGCATAGCGTAAATGTATTTGATTCTGAAAATTCTAGATTAAAACACAAATTTTTAGGAGTTTGATACAATTTTACTCGAGTTAAAGACCACAAATAGTTATTTTTAACTAAAATAACTGAATTACTTCTTTCGTTCAGAAACAAAAAAATATTTATATTTTAAACAGAGCATTTTGGTGAATAAATTTACGTTACAAATTATTATTTTCGTAAATTCTGGAAATATAACAATGCACCACTGCTTTTTTTTTTCCATTCATAAATTAGTAACTTCAAAAATATTTAAAGCAAAAACGTGCTGAAATATACACAAATCAATGCTTATTTGGATTTGCTATTTTAAAATTAACGCATGTGTATATTTTCATTTACATATTTCCAATATATTTTCGTGTGACGTATGTTGAGATAAAATGTTTCGATATTTCAAGACCTTTAACACCGATTGGTTACATGGTAATACATGAATGAAATGCTATAATTTTTCACAGTACATTTATATTAAAATAGCCATATGCCATACCAGAGTTACCGTAATTTTAATATTTTGGAAATAATGCAATACTTGTGCTTCTAAATTCATTAACAGTAGTTATTATGATTACGAGTTTTTTCAAATATACAAATTAAATTTTGACGGGTTGACCCTTTTACATTTGAGCAAGCAATAGAATTGCACACATGGACGCGCAAAAGCTATTTAAAAGTTTAATTCAACTTTGAATTATTTTATTTAAGAGACATCAAAACACTCTGTTTCTAAATCCAGAAAAAATAAACAAATACAATTTTTAAAAATAGAGCTGTATAAATTTTTCGTAAAAAAAAATTCTATTTGCTGTCTATTTACGAACATCATAAAACCAGCATTATGTATTAAATAATTATACATGTTATTAAGTGCTAGAAATTACACAGAACATTTTTTTCGCATACTAACCGCTATTTTCTGTAAAAAATATTCAGAATTTTTCAATAACTAATGATTAATACTCATCTTCTCATCAATTATTTTACTTTAAAAATTTTATAATAATATAAACCTTCTAAAACATTAGGAAACATGAATAAAAAAAAGACAAAACAATTACTTAGTAATTTTGATATGTTCTAACAATTATTTATACTGCATATTACAAATTCATAACAATAAGAGCAAAACAAAATAAAACAAACTCATTTTACCGAAGCAATGTTTGTACTCATTATTTCGTAATTTAATTACATGATAAAAGTAATATAGTAGTACCTCCACATTTAGTCACTTAATGGTGCCTTTAATAAGAGGTAAATAATGACAAACAGAGTTGTCCCTTAAAAAAAAAAAAGTTGTCCCTCAAATAGAGGTGTCCCTTACAAGAGTTATCACTATATTTAGTGAAATCTGTGTGATTTAATTATGCATATCATATTTTTATAATCGATGTATTACACATATTTAAACTAATAACGGATACGCTTTATATAAGACTTTTTCCTAAATATTTAAGGAGTATCCGTACTATATACAAAACTTATATCTATTAAAATATATATCATTACACAATATTTATGTATGAGATTTGGAATTCGTAGTTGGAAATTTAGATAATACGCCAAAACGAGCTTTTTGCATATATAAAATTATAAAAATATTATAAAATTTATTCATAATATTAATAAATTCAAAATTCTTATATTATTAAATTCAAAGTTTTCTCACTTACTACCTCCGTCAAAATAATCTTTGAAAGCATTCATATAAGGTCTTAAGAATCATCTATTGAGTAGTGTTGAAAAATAACTATTACTAACAATTAAAAAAAAAAGGACGAAGAAAATTTTAAAAATAGCCGGAAACGTACAAATATTTAGCTAAAATTGCAATTTTTTTTACTTCTTTTTTCTTTAAGTAATACTTTTAACCATTTATTTTATTGAACATGAAAATATAATTCATATATCTTTCAAAAAAGCGCTTTTAATAAATGTTTGAATCGACCTTTTAAATTTAAATTTCATCGGTATTTTGCGTTTATTTTGTGTCAATATTAATTATCGCCGAAATTATAATTAAGATAATCTTACTGCTGTGTATTGTCAACTCGGACACCGTAATCGCAATTGACGAGCTAATTATTTACGAAGAAAATTTATTTCCGCTTTTTAATTTAATTTTAACTATATTAATGGAATCGTGTTTTATCGGTATTAATAAGTATATTACTCAAAAGTAATTTCATTCACAAATTACGTGCGAAGAAAAAAATGCAGTAAAAAAAATTCTAAGAAAATTACTTTATTATTATTTTTTTAGTAAAAAGAAATAAAATAAATGAATCGAATAAATCTTCCTGTACTTCGTAATTCAATTGCCCAATAAGTTTTCACGGAAATGAAAAATGTTTTTAGAGAAGTAGATTTTTTTTCCTGTTACTGCAGAGTATTCTAAACATTTCACTGAGAGTAACACTTACTTTAATTTTAGATATTTTAAATATAATTGGGATAGAATATTGTGTAACAGAAACTAAATTCGTTTTTTTTTTTTCAAGCTAAAGGATGAGAAAATTGAGCAGAACTTAACTAAGAGAAAAATCGAAGCTTTGTATAACGCCACTTTAAACACATATGACTAAATTACCAAACACAATTAAATATTCCATACTACTTATCTTCAAGAAACATGGAACATTTAATTCTTTTTCTCATTTAAAAGCATAAGTTCCTTTTTCAATCAATAAGAGATTAATAAATACATTTTCGTTCAGTTATTTAATTATTTTTCATATTACTTCACGAACATTTATTGCTTCAAAGTATTAGTATTCAACAGAAATCGTAATTTAAGGATTATTCTTGTTTTCAAATACTTTTGTTTCAATTATACGCACCACACGGATTCTAGTGAATAGTACACGATTTACCAAAGCCGAAGATGGAATGTTGTATAATTAACAATCTTCTTTTATTAACAGAGAATAGCAATATGCTAATATAAATAGCGAATACAATGATTACCGACTATAATATATATTATTTAACGTGTTAAGATAGATTTCTTACGGGAAAAGTTTGTGTTATTACTTACAATACAGCCATAAAAAAGTTAATCATAAAAAGAGCTCCAACATACCCATTGAACAACCAAGGACGTTTTCCTGAGCCACTCAATTAATGGAGATCAAAAGTTTCTCAACAGGGTCTTCTCTTTCTACCTCAATGATAGACAGATAGACAAAAGTGAGGAACACTTGCGGACACGTACACGAGGACGCATGCGTGTTCTACTAAAAATGCACATCTGCGTTATATGTCAATCGAACGTAAGATTAAGGGGAGGAGCATTGTCACTCTATGATGACAGCTGTTAATATCCTCAGAATTCCATACCGGTAGCCAATGTAAATTTTGTATGAAAGTTTACGACACCCGACTGTTCATCTGAGGTTGGAGGTGAATTATTATTTTAATAACTTGTGACTCCAATGGTAGATGGGAATTATAAAAGATTTTGGGTTGATTGCGGATAGAGGCGTGGACATAAAAGCACACTAAAATGCTAAGAGATGGGTTTTACCCTCTTTGGGAGCTTTGGTTCACATAAAAATATAATACTGGTTTAGGAACGGTTGTGGATTTTTATAAATAGCCTTTATCTGTATCTTCTGTTAGAAGAGTGGTTTAATTCCGACTATTTTGGTTCCATTTAGCTTTAACAGCAAGAAGTATTAAGAAGAGAATAAGATGATAATAATTTGTATCTGTTTCGTTATTTTAAACCCTGAAATGAAGAAGAATGTTTTTCAAATATTCTTCTATTAAATACATTATAATTGAATTGGAGTAATGTTTTTCTCCGATATATTCAAATTCCCATGAAATGTCTTTATAAAAGGAAGTTGATGAGGAAAATTATCTTCGAAAATTCTTAATCTTTTCAATTTCTACTAAAATTTTCTTACTACTTTTTTTTGGAAAATATTACATTTATTTTATTTTATTTTTAAAATAACATTATTAGTTTCTGTCATATTTTTTTTAATAATAGTAAAATGTCATATGTTGTCCGATACTGACAGCACATACACATCTAATAATGTTAATCAGTAACAATTACAACTTTTTGGTTCAATGGTTAAATATCCTTATTGTTGCTGAGAACGAAATCGAATTGCTTAAATAAATATTTTATTTTATAAGTGTTTTTCTTTTCATTAGAAAAAATATCATTTGAATTCGTACTCGGATTTAGTTCGTACTGATTCATTGAGCTGAAGACATTATGTGGGACTGGATTATTTTTGTACAAAAAATAAGTGGTTTTTCAGAAATCATAAAATAAATGTACTGAGTTTAGGCGGAAAACTGAAATGAATTTTGCACTTCTAACTTAATAAATGAAATTTTTCGTTATAGTATCTTACCAGCATATATATTATACAATATTTGATTGTTTTATACTTTAAAAACTTACTTCTAATCCTTTCCCAAGTTTGATAAAAGCACGGTATGTAAGATTTCACAAAAAATTTCAAGCCTTATAATGTGTTATAATACTAAAGCTGTACTTGCAAGAAGAGTCTTTCCTGGTTTGTGGAAAGATAAAATCGATATTTGTTAGAGACCATATAAGCTATGATGTCTAAAGAATTCATGCTGTTTTGAAGTAGCGGCAAAATCATACTCAACATTTTTGAATAATTCTGCGCAGTATAATATTAAGTTTTTAAATTTCAAGCTTGATTTTTAGTCAAGTAACTTAGCCATCGGATGCATCCACAAGCCCTGCAACTTACTTCTTGGGAGAAAATAATAACAAATATTTTTTAAAAAAATATTCCTTAAGTGCACAGAATAGGGCAATAATTCCGGGAAAGATGGTTAATGGTTGGATTTGAAGATATTTCTTATGTGGCCGGGAGCAACATTTGCCAATTTATCGCTGGCGCCGGTATAACCAAACAGTTCCGAAGAGAATGCTGTTAAGTGCCTTAAAAATTCAATTTATATAATTTTTAAAAAATATTTCAGATATAAAATTTGTGTAACCTGAAGGCTAATACTATTATTATCAGTCCTGAAGATAATGGATATTTTTTTTTTCGCATAAGAAGGACATGAAAATTGTAACAAATTACGCATTTACTTTCTGTTTTATAATAAATATTCTGGTTTAATACGAAAATCAAATTTCTTAAGTTATTTCATTTCATTATATTACACTATGTAATTATATCTCACAAGAACTCATCTATTATGAAAATCAAACTAATTCATTTAATTTATTTTGATATAAATAGTTAATTAAAATGTATAATTAGATTTTATAAAATAATAAAATAATGGTTAAATTGCCTTGATAAAATAATAATTATGATAATTATTATTACCAAATAAAATTAAACTCCAGCAAAATAATTTCCATGTTTTACACTTTGCTTTGATGTACGAAATTATAACATATGCCCATCAATTAACAAAAAAAACTTTAAAAGCAACTTCCATGTACACTAAAGTGACAGAAGTTATAGGATACCTTCTAATATCGTAAAGGATTTCCTTTTGTCTGGCGAAGTTCATCGTGGTATCTTGACTCAACAAGGCATTGGAATACTTCTGCAGAAATATTTACCCATGTTGCCTCAACAGCCATCTATAACTGCAAAAGTGTTGCCGCTTCAGGATTTTGTTCAGGAACTGACATTTCAATCATGTCCCATATATGTTCAATGAAACTCATGCTTGGTCACCTCTGTGTCCAAATCATTCGCTAGAATAATCCAAATTGAAAATGGTTTTCGTCCGTTGTCACAGCGCATTGACATCGCGGATAATTTCGTCGTTGTTTAGGTACATGGATGACTGCAAATAGTCTTCAAATAGCTGAACATAATCATTTCCCGTCAACGATTGATTTAATTTGACCAAAAAATCCAAACCATGCCATCACCTTACACAATGCTTTGTTGAAATCTTGGATACACGACCTCGAGGGATCTGCACCACATTCGAACTCTACTATCAACTATTACCATTTGGAATCATGACTCATCTGATCAAGCGACATTTTCTTACTCAACCGATATGATCATGAGCCCAGAAGAGATCTGGAGAACGTGCTGACCAGGGCAGTCACCGAACATTTTCTGTATCAAAAAAGGTCCGTACAATACCGATAACATGTGATTGTGCATTATCCTACTGAAATGTAGCGTTTCGCAGGGCACGAAGAAAGGGTATAGCCACGGGATTTAACACACCAGAAATGTAACGGCCACTGTTCAAATTTCCGTCAATGCAAACAAGAGATAATCAAGGCGTGTATACAATCCATACTATCACTCCAGGTAATGGTTAGTATGACAATGTCGGAGGCAACACTGGCAATGTGGGTTCTCCTCGATACTGCCAAACGTGAATGCAACCATCACGATGATGTAAACAGAACCTAAATTCTTCTGAAAAAACGACGTCCTGCCATTGCTAATTCCAAGTTCGTCGTTGATCATCACACCATTATAGGCACCTGTTTGTGATGTAGCGTCAAAGGTAGCCTAAGCCCTGGTAGCCAAAATGACTGTCCATGCTGCTGCAAATGTCGTCAAACTGTTCATGCAGATCTTTGTTGCCTTGAAAATTATCTAATTTCTTGATTCATGGCTCGTGACGTGGTTGTAAGATCTATCAAAGCTATGCGAGTAACATATCTGTCTTTTCAGCAGTTTGTGATAGCGGGCCGTTGAGATCCAGCAGGGCGTTCCGTGTGACCATCCTGAACCCATTGATTCCATATTCTGCAGATAATCACGGGATATCGACCGACGCGAGCAGCAATATCGCGATATGATAAATCGCAATCCTATTAGGCTACAATGTGACATCTATTGATGTCAGAAACGTGATGGTAAGCATTTTTTCTTATTACGCGAGGCATCGCAACAACTTTTCATGAGGCAACAAAGTTCAAACGCAATTTGTGTATGAGAAACCCGCTGTACAATTTCTTTCTTTAAACACAATGTAGGTGTCACTACATGCGCCTGCTTTGCATTAATGCGTTGAAAAGCTAATCATTTGCATATCACAGTATCTTCTTCCTGTCGTGTAAATTTCACATTTGTAGAGTAACACAACGCATTCTGGGCATAGCAAGTTGAATGGCCAGAAGTGTATATATACTTCCATAAGTTTGTAAGTATTTTGGAATGTCATGCTAGTTGAAGGATTTATCATGCTTTAATAGGGCTTGCGGAAACATTATTTTTATGAAGGAGGATTTTTTTTTTTTTTTTTTTTTGGTGCAAGTAAAAACAGCTCCCATTTTTGTTCCATTCGATGGAGGGGCTGCATGCAAGTAAATTTTTTAAAATTCCTTCGAAACCTAAGTTTATTACATGCAGGTAAATGTTTATAAGCGTATCATAACGCTAGAGAACCTGCTGTACGTACTCCCTTTCACTACAAATGATAATTTGTAAGTAGCATGTAGCATATCCGGATGGATGTTGTAAATTTTATTGCGAATGACGTACTTTAATTGCCCGAAAGAAAATTGACCGTTCCGGTACACTCGGGATCTCGTGTAACCTCAGAGCCAAAAATGAAGAGATGTTAAGTCAGGTGAGTTAGGAGGACACTCAATTTTACACTCCAGTTGATTAACCAAAATTAATTTTTAAAAATTTCAAAAATATTTTTTTATGATACTTGCTTCTGTGGAGCTTGAGGTTGTGACGAACATTTATTTTACGCCAATGAATAAGCCTTTTGAATGATTTTTTAAAACTTATTCAGGAGTTAAACATTTATTACAAATAAGAAAGATTTTGGAGAAATCTCGAGTCGTTCTAACGCTAGTAATCGTACGACCTGCATTTTATAGGGATCTTGATTTGCAAATTTTTAGTGATTTATTAGCGTGTATTGCGGACTACTGATACAAATCTAAACTAAAGTTTCTTATCTACCAAAAAAATTCTCTTTCGTGAGAAAAATATTTCGCAAACAGCTTTCAAATATACTGATTCCTACAGCTTTTATGACTTTTAGAAATACTTACGAATTTATGAGACACCAGATACATTTTAAATTGTTGCTTGTTTGTTTGGAAACCAATCAGTGTTTGTGTGTGTGTGTTTCTATCAACAAAAGAAGAGTTAACATACACCTTTATTTGCCAGAATGAACATTGATGATTGTAGACATTTTTATAGCATTTTCAGGAAATGCTAAAGGACATTTATAAGATGAAAATAAATTGATTAAACCAATGTCAGTTACCTATGACAAATATTGAAGAAATTCAGAATGAAAGTAAATTATTTGAATTACATTTATAATGTATTAAAATTACATTTTTATCCCAATAAAACTTAACAAATTAAAAAATCAAATTGGCCAATATTTTGTGCCAATAAAATTGAATTACTTTTATAAGTTTTCAAAATAACTCTATGAAATAAATTATTTCAACGGTTGCAGAAAAATTCGCTTTGTTCTTTATGAGAACAAGCCAAAGCTTGAAGGTTTCCATACATTTATACATCCATATATATATTTCAATATATTTATATGTTTATACTGTTTCTATATATTTATAAGTATTTCCATACATTTATTTTTTCCGTATAAATAATATTCCATAAATATCTTTCCATACATTTATAAATATTTCTGTGTGTGTGATTTCCGTACACATTTATAAATATTTCCATTTATTTACTTATACATCCATATCCAGTAAGTCCTCATTAATCTAGACTCCATTAAAATAGACGTCGTTCAATCTGGAGAACCATTCAAAGAAATTTATGATTAATTAAATAAAATAAAAAAAGGCTGCATTAGGAGCGTAAGCCTAAGCAAAGAGGCTACTCCTCTTTGCACTATAACTAATGGCTATGACATGATAATAATTATTTTTCATTATATAAAATTATTATTAGATAATTATTATTTTTTTATTCTTTTGTTCGGCCTGGACCATCCTGTTCGGTGTAAATTTTTCCGACATTGGAAATATATATATTGAAATTTTTAAAATAAATGACTCAAAAAGGAAATTTCAAATTGCGGTTACAGTTAATAAGGACTAAAAGCTAATTTTATGAAGTCTGATTTAGTATATTTGTAAACTAATTAATGTAGTTCAAAGGATTTCTCTCTTGAATGTCAAACTTCAGGAAAGAATTAAGATCTAAACAGTTTCCTTTTTTATTCAACTAATTAATGTACAAATCTCTCTGCTTAAGAGATATAACAGAACAAAGTTTCTCCTGGAGATATAAGATGATAATAAATTTAACGGGAGTAGAAAGGAAATGCTGGTTGCGCGTAATTGAATTCAATATGTAAATTGTGTTCATTTGAGAGTTTCGCGCTACAACTAACACTTTGGGGACTTTTAAAGCAATGTTGTTTGAATTAAAAACTCTCCCAATAAATGAAACGTGACTTATGCAGATTAGATTAGAATTATTAAAGAGTAATTAATAGCATTGAGGAGATGCATATATAAGCAGTGAAAAATTTAATATGAGAGTTGTTAATTGGCTCTTAGAAAAGATGGTTAGCTGAAATGATCAGTGTAAAGTATCTGCAACAAAATACGCTGAGAAAGAAGTTTTTGGAAAGTACATTGAGATGATCTACAATAAGTCAAGAATTCGAAACCTCATTTATAAATCAAAGGACTATAACTCGGGTGGTTGGATAAGATGAGTTCTAAGTTACTATAATAAACGTTAGATCAGACACGCATAGGGACTTTTTCGACAGACAGAGCAGAATAGGGATTGATTGTTGATTACTCATAGAGATCTGTAAAAACTAACTTTGTTTTCATTACTATATGACTTTCTACTCATTGGACTACTGATTTATGACTATTTAAAATAATTAATAATAACAGCAGATGAGGAAGTAACAACGATGCGCTACAAGTAGCCAACAAATATCTCAAGATCCAGATTTGAGATAATCGAAATTAAATCCGAGTTAGATAAGATGAAGTACAATTATGTATTCTACTTGTATTGGATTCTCATGCTTTCCCCCCTCAACCTTTTGGGTTACTCACTCTGTGACAATATTTGATTTGAGAGTCTCGAGTTGTAATGTGCCGTAACTTATGTAAATTAGCATAACTATATATATAGAAATTTAATGAATAGAAGGGGGATCAGATAGCGATGCCAAGAGGTGTTTGAAGGTTAGTGATAGTGAACATATTGCGTCCACGACATTGCTTCCAGAAGGTTAAAGGATCACCGGATAGCTGTTATTGGTCCCTGTGTATTAGTTTGTTTCTGACTCGGATCCATTTTTGCATTTATCTTGTGATAGTAGAATTTTCAGTTAATCTTTGGTTGATGACGTGGGGTAGTTTCCGTTTCACATTCGTAATAATAATTGATTGTTGGATCATTTTTAGGGCAAGAATAAAAATAGCATAAAGATTTCCCTATATCTGACTGTTTAATTGACTGATTACTTAGGGAAATTTAATGAAACAGATTCTTCGCATCGAAGCCGGGTTGTCACATGTTCACTTCAAAAATATCGATGAAATATCCCGATTCTCCCATGGACTACATCTAGGAATAGCATTATAATGAGAACATGTGCAGTTCATTTCAGTACTAATCAAATTGTTGCAAAAATCATTCAGTGGGTGTACAGTGAAAGCAGTCCAACAAGGCGGATAATGGAGAAGGAAGCTTTAGACACAAATATTCAGGGAAAGACGAGGCACAGATAGCAGAACTTGTACAGATTAGCAGCACAACAGGAAAACAACAGTTGACAGATAAGCGACACAACAGGAACAAAACAACACTTGAACTGATTAGCAACACAGATAGCAAATCACTTGTAATAACAGAAATATTACTTTCTACAACGTTAGCTTACTAGTTTACACTAAGAACAAATCTCCAAAGTGATACTTTGCACTTCAAAAGAGACTAACTTCATCTGATTACCATTCGTGAATTTAAAACTGTACCTTCCAGGAGTGACACAACGTGGAAAATTTTGGAAGAATCCATACTTTCTCTCCTAATAAAGATATCTAGAAAACTCGAGCATTTCCGAGAACCTTCAATTTGTCTCCAAATACGTCAAGTCTGTTGCCAAGGTCGAAAGGGTAACTGCTGAAACCGGAGTTGGTTTTTAACAAAACCTAAAAAAATGTCTCTTCCCAACTTTTTGAGTAACATTGCAGGGAAAGGCATAGCAGGTTCAGAATAATATTTGCATAAACAATTCCAAAAACCGAATTCGGGTTCACAGTAAGAACTAAAATTGATAAACTAAAACCATACTAAATGAAGAAACAAAAATAAGAAGGAACCTCACAATATTAATATAAAACAAAAAAGTTGGAATTATTCCAAATGCAGACCACCCTAAAAAGATACAAAATAAAGTATTAACAAAGTACTTTTAACCCACATTATACCCACACTCAGGCTGTCCGAAATTGAATCGCAAATTAGTTTTTTGTTATATTCAGAATAGGACATGAAGAAAAGATCTTTGAGTTGAAGAACAAGAATCAAATAAAGAATAAAGAAATGAGTTAAAAGCGTGATGTTGAGCTGAAAGAGGAGGAAAGGTACAAGTATAACTTATTTGATATGTAGATGCGAATTGTAAGTAGCGGCTTAGAAATAGTAGATGAAATGGATTATAAAAATCGTAACTGTAGTAAGTCTATAAAGTAAGGGCATCAAAATAGAATGATTCAAACTGCTTTCACTTACAAGGAAATTTTCTGTCTGAAAATTTTGTTAAGAATTTAAATACCCAAGATTTGGATCATTGTGCAATGCGGTAAAACTACTATAAGGTTGAACAATGAATCTCTTAAATTCGTTCGATTGTTCTTTATTTGATTTAAAGGCTTAAAATTTCGGAAAATTGTCCTTTTATTTGGTGAGAGGCAGCGCTTAGACTGTTGTAGTTTAAACAAAAAGTCAAATTCGAATTCAGAATATTTTCAGATAGAAAATATTCCAATATTGAGTTTCTGTGGATTTAATAAGGATATCAATATATCACAGGTTACATTCTAAAACTAAGAAACACTGAACAAATATACATTCTTAATTTTATCACAGAAAGTTAAATTCCGTTTTATAATAAAATGTAGAAGACGAATTATTAAATCTATTTTATACATGAAAAATCTTATAAAACATATATATAGGAACTAAAACGCAGCTTCAATGCTTTTAATAACTTTTGTAACCTGTTTTTGAAAGAAAAAAAAACCCGGAAAAATTAGTATTTTAAACAGAATATTTGCAAACACGTTGTTTATAAGCTATGTAAATAACACTTTATAAAATATCTCAAAATGTATTTATGGGTAGTTCAAGATTTTTTTAATCAAAATGCTGAAAAATTGGCCCATTTTCAAAAACGTTCTGTATTGAAAAGAAAAGTCATACATTAATGATTTTTGTGTAATGAACATGGTTGACTCTACTAAAATATGAATTAAAGTTTTTAAATGCATTCATAAAAAATAAGTTTGAGAAGAAATTACATATCGAAATGTCAGCATTGGAATTCCTTGCTCACGTTAACTTAAAAACTCTGTATAAATTTACCAAGTAATATATATTCTTTTAAAATAATATTTCAAACTTCTGAAACAGTTTTAAAAACTTTCACGTGATTTTTTTTCAAAATATGAATAAAACCTTTTCAAATTATTGTTTTTCAAATTTATTATTTTTTTTAACAAAATGCAGCTCAGGCGAAAACGTATTTAAAGTTCGCAATTATCATTGTTAAGTACGTGAACTATAAGACTTTTAACTCTTTTGTGTATTTTGTGTGTTCCTCCTCCTCCTTTTCTCTCTCTATTAACAGTTACGTCAAACTAAAGGCTTTTTTTAGATCAGATTTTAACCAAATCGTACATTATGAAAAATTTGATATTTTAGTCGAAAATTTAGTTTTTAAAGTGTGTGATTCCTTTCGATAGATTTATCCATTGAAAAATCCAGATATTCCTTCAGAAAAATAAAAACGTATTTGCATGTGAAGAATAGTATGTTAAGCACTTTTAATATACTTCAGGATTGTATTTGCTTCATAAATTACAAATTGTCCGCTTAGCTTGATAACAACTAGCTAATAAAGGACTAAAGAGATATTTTTGTAAAAAAGTTACTACATCTAATAATTGTAAAATTCTTTAACAGAAACAAAAAAAAAAAAAAAAATCAAATTACTCACGGATTTTTTTTTCATAATTGTAATAAAATTAATTGCTACAGATAATTGAGACTGTTATTCACTCAAATGATAACAATTTCTAAGAGGACTAATAATTTAACCATAAGAATTTTATAAATCTTATGAAGGAAATAAATTAAACACAAATAGCATATAGAAAGCATTGAGGAGATTTGTTCGATTAATAACTAACATAATATTACTTTATGTCATTCAAGTACAATCATAAAAGAAAAACGGGACACATTAAAATTTTTCATTATGGTTAAACAAAATGAGTATCCGAGTAGACGGCCGAAGTGGAACTAAATTATGATATTAATGTGTTCATTAATAGACGTAGTCAATTTGCAATAAATTATCTTCGTTATTGTTAAGAGACATAGAGGCGATATAAAATCAGTCAAATATCTTTAATTCTTAAAATTTACTTACAGATAAAATTTTAAATTGTATAATAAAACATCTGCCACACCTATTATCTGCGAAAATTGAAAATAAAAAAAAATAATAAATAAAAATAAAAAAAAAAAAATGACGGTGGATATGGATTAGACATATTGAAATATCATCAAATAATAATACAAGAATTGCCCTCGTATGAGCACCCGATGGAAAGAAGAAGAGAGAAAGACCAAGGGCCACATGACGACGTATGACTGTAGAAGAGAAAAATTCATTTGGATGACCGAGTTAGGGAAGCGCCCGGGAGGTAGAGTTAGTCCGAATTAAATGGCACCTAATGTACCTATTTGGTGTGACGAGAATCGATGAGGATGATGAAATATTTTTAACCAATTTATTCACTTTGAATATGCAATATAAAAAAGGATCACTAATGTAGAACGTCTAATTAATCACGTTTTCTTAACCAAATATTATAATGAATAATTCTTCTTATCTTAATAGCACAAACAGTATAATCGAAAAAATTGGATCTGATTCCAGTAGATATCTAGTTAAGGGATCTCTGTCAAGTATACACTTTCAGAATATCGCCTTATAAGCTGGAACCAATACAGTGTTCCTTGAATCTCTCTTATTCTCTTCTATTTCTTTCTGCACTATTCGCTACACTTCATACATAATAAAGTAGCAAAGTAACCCCAGAGGCTCATTACACGAAAATGTGCATGGAAACTCGTTGCAAATAAACTTCTAAAAATGAATTTTCCCATTTTCTGTACCAATCTTATATTTTTTTTTTTTTTTTTTTTTTTTTTTTGTAAAATATTATTAGGTTGAAAATAGTCTAAAAGTCCTATGCTCAAAATTGTAGTTGAATCCCAGAAAAGAAACCTCAAAGAAATTAGGGATTAAATTAAAATTCCAGAGTAATTTCTCTGGGGGAACAAGACAAATGAACTCTTATGAACTCTGTTCAGAAAGATAGATACTAGATAATTTCCCACAACTAATCTTATTTCCCTCTTCTTTACCACAGTGTGATAAGTTGATCAATAATCAAGATTTATAAAATGGTATACGACCCCTGAAACTTAACATTTATACGAACAGTTTTAGCTATTCATTATTAAGCTTACGTCAATCATCCAAAGTGTACATACAGTAGGAAGAAATACGTAATTTTCGAAAGTGTTCAAAATAACTCGAAAATTCATTTTTGTGTATCATAGAGATTTTCCCTTTTGTATCAATTTCCTTATTTTAGCAGAGTATTTTTCATTCGTATGGATTAGAAAGAAAGAATCATCTCTTGCTTCTCAGAATTCTGTATTTCGCAAGTATTAAAGCAACTTCCTATAATTTTTTTTTTATTTCAGAAACATTTTATTTTTGCAAAAAAGTAGAATAAAACATATTTAGTTTTAATAAATATATATCAGATGTTTTTAATAAGCGATTGACGACTTCAAGAATTGCATTGAGTATCAAATAGGATACAAATAGTAACAAATTTAATAATATTAGATAAAATTTCAAACTTTTTCTGAAAATATTTAATTTATTTTTTGGGGGGCAAATATGACTTTTGAATAATTTCCAACACAATCCCATAGATTTTTATTACAATAATACTATATTTTAATTTTTTTTTTCAATGACTCAGAATAAACGGTCCTTTTTTCATGTGTTTTTAATCACAAGATCGTTCAAATACACAAAAATAAAAAAAAAATTCTCTTTATTTTCTGTAGTTAAAATAATGCAGTAAAAAAAAAAGAGATTTTTTTTTACGAAGCATAAAATTAAAACAGGATAAACTTCCAAGCCAGCTCAAAGAATGATATAATATCGCGCCAATACCTAAAATTTTAGAATTTCTTAATGCCAATGAAAATATTCTCATTGCATACTTAAAAAATTCTTGCATTATACCCTAACACCATTTACATACTCTTTGGAAATTTGTTATAAAAGCTCATTACGAAATTCAGAAAAAAATGCGATGGTTGCGTAAATCAGCAATGAATTTCTTGAATTAATGCCAGCAGTGGGTTTGCTGTCTTTTATTTTAGATATAAACATAATTTACAACTAAACTTGCTCCAAATGTATGTCAATTCAGCTTTTGGACTCCCAATTTCCACACGTTTTGAAGCTTTCCATAAACGTATTTTTACAAATGATCATGTATAAATTTCTGAAACAAGTAGTCAATAAAGAACCGGTTCCAGACATAATTTATATTAAACCACGGCTGTATCAAAATTATTTCGCGAAACAAAGCCAACTATTTAATGAAACTCTTTTATCAATTATATTATTTCCTATATCGTAAAATGTATATGAATTTGAATTTCCTTCTAAAATAATAAGAATTGTTCTTATTAAAAAAGTTTCTATTTATAATTGATTTCGTAAGATGTTCTATGGATTCCAAAATCAAGCCAAAAGTTTGTTATAAATGAAGTATACTGTGTTACTATTTACCATTAAAAAAGAAATGTTTCATAAATAAATTGGGCTTAAACATTCACTTTCTGATTTTTAAATGCTGAAAATAATAATTCCAGAGCCAAAAATTTAATTAAATTGCAAAATATAGTTTAACTTTTGTAACGATAACACCAATGGTTGAATATGATTTTTCAAAATGTTGAATTCAAAATACAAAAACTCTATAAAATATAACAAGTAATTTTATATGTTATTTAGAAAATTAAAAATGAAATTCTTTGAAATTTAAAAAATATTCTTCCTAATAATATACCACGAATGAAAATTTACATATATGTAGCACACTTAAATGCGTTTGTTATATCTTAAACAGAATAACACTTTAATACTTTAAAATGATTACAATTAATCTTTACTCACCACATCTTTGAATATCCAGACACCAACTGACTTGACGAATGAAAAGGAAACTGCCAACTTTTAATAAAATCTAAAAGTCACTTGAGAAAACAACACCACTTTTTTTTTTTATATCAGATAACAAAAACGGAAAATCGGCAGGCACGCGAAATCATACAAAACCGAACTCTTATATCTTCCTTTTTCTTTTTATTTGAAAGAAAAATAAAGAATAAAACTCTGCAAAAGCCAACAGAAAAATTCGAGCTGCGAACAGCTTGAAGTTTCCGTTTGAAGTTTGCCAATGGAAAAGGAACTGATAATGTCGTGTGTCAGTTCGGACACCAGCTGCGATTTCGCACCGACTGTACTTTGGTATCTTTGTTATCAGAAAAGCTGCGGGTAATGGGGGATCATATACCTTTTAAGCGAGATATTAAGCGAAAATAATGAACTACATGACGTGATTGGAGCGATTAACTGTTAATAATTGATGATCGGACGTTCACTTTGGCATTCGAGATGAACTCGGAAAATTGTATACCTTGGTGGACGATTTTCACATGTGTCATTATTTTTGCATGATGCAGACGATATTTGTTAAAAATGGTTTTCAAATGTTTAATTATTTGAGTATGAAACAGACGTCATTTGTGTTAAAAAGAGATCCATTGAGAAATTTAACCATTGAATTTAATGTTTCGTAGAATGGCGACAATTTTTTTTTCCTTTTACAATATCATTTTTTATTTTTAGTTTGTTCTAAAATTTGAATAAAGTAATGCAGATTTAAGTTCTACTTTAACGTATTTTATGGAATAATACCACAGCATTTAAATCAGTGAGGTAGAATTATTTGATTTTTGACAATTTCAGTACATAAAATACTTGTAGATACTTATGATAACTGAGATGTTAAAACGTTTTATAAATTGTGTATTTTTGAAGTTTGGGTTAATAGAAAAGTAGAGGTTTCTGTGCTGATTTGCTGAACGGAATAGCAATGTTGCGTCCTTAAATAACAGTATCACTACATACTTACAATAATAATGTCTTAACTCATACGGATGAATGACAAATTTAATATGTATGAAACTTCAAGTAAAATTTTATTTTATGAAAAAATGTTAGAATGGAGACTTTAGTTATTTATATTGAAAACTTAATGGTAACGTGATATTCTTTCAACTGCTCAATAATTTTTATAGCTTTGTAATTTTCCTTACAACTTATAGCGAACAGTTATGAGAATAGAAAATAGATCTAATTTGCTTAAAATAAAAAATGGAGATCATTTTCTTACGTATAAGCTCATGATTTGTGGACCTCTAGTTTAAAATGAGCCTCGTATCTAAAACAAGAGTTTGACTGGAATCCACGAACTAGGATGAGAAAAATTAACATCTTTTATTTATAGTATGATCTAATTAGATTTTGAATTTATTTCTCTTATAAATGTATGCGCGCACACATTTGTTATGTAATTTCAAGAATAACTCTCAGTTTTTATTTGATATGTTTGAACACAGATAATGTATGCATTTCAGGGGAAAAAAATTCATTTCAAACAAAAATTTATTTAAAAGTTTAAAATAAAACAATATTTCAATATCTTGCAATTCCTACTACTTCTACAAATTTTAATATTTTAAGACAAATTTTTTTCTCAATTTCTTTAAAGTGTTTCTCGCAATTCTCAGCATGAGTTTGGTTTTACAAGTGTTATTCATATTTTTACAATTTTTTGTCCTATCACTGCAACGAAAAACAGTTATACCTGACATTGTGGATTTATTTTTTAAAAAAATAACTATCTTTCTAAATCCTTATTACATGCACAGAATTATCAAACATATTGTACAAAGCAATCAGATATTTTTTTTTAAACTTTATATTGATTACAAAAAAAAAATGCTTTTGAGTTTTAAATACACGACCATCATGAAAAATAAAATGTAGAAAAAAATCAGTTATTTGAAGATTAATGAGAAATGATTTGGCGCACTGTTAAATAAAATTTTAAAAAATTCGCTAAATATTCTAGATAGATCTACAAAGTTTTATACACATATTTAGAAAAGCCATGCAATTAAATTCAGGTAATTAATTGGCTTTTCAATATTTTGGTCATTTTTAGAGAAACCACTTGAATGGGTAAATGATAGGTTTGCTTAAATGGATCAATTTATCATTACTAAAATGTTAACAATTTCTTACCTGTTATTATTATTAATAATAATAATGAAATCAGAAAATGCGTATATTATTAACGTTACTATTATTATTATTATATTTTTGTCGTGTTCTCAAAGTAATTAACGATTTTTACTTAACTGTTTTATACTTAGGTACAAGTTGAACATTTACGTTATGAAAGGGATGCACAAGAGAAGTACTATGTACGAAGGGATATATGACACAAATAAAAGGTCAAAAGCCTCTAATCTCTGAAGGAATATCATGATAAGATTTCACTGAATAATTAGTGATTGGAACAGTAACTAGTTATCAAATAATACCAACATCGTTCTATATTTGTTAAAATTAATCTGTTCCTTTCTACCGATTCTATTTACTACAAAGAACTCACTTTAATTTCCTAAAGGTTCTTACACAAATTCGTAGGCAGCTGCAGAGAAGTGCGTTCTCTAGTTTAGTATATAACATCTTTCTTGTACGCAGTCCAGAAGAGAGATGTTTAGAATTGCACTAGTTCTGACAGTGAACCCAAAACGCCAATCACCTTTATAATTGTTTCTCAAATTTAACTTGGGAGTACAACGAGAACTAAGAATAATTACTAGCCTGATGAAATATATGAATATTCATTGCAGCTCACATATATAACTTTTCTATAGTGATTGCTTGAAATTGAGGTCTACTTTTGCTTTGCTACTCAAAATGAAGGTGTGAAATAATTTAGTTATATAAAAAAAAACTTTTTTTACTTCGTCTTACATGAACCAATTTTCTTAAGAAGTCTGGAACTCTAATATATTTTCGAATTATATAAGATCATACCTCATTTTTCCAATAATAAAATTCATATCTTATTAGTAAAAAGTTTAATTTAGAATAGGAGCTATTTTTGGGGATTTTCTATAAACCTAGAGACTGTACCGTTTAATGCCTCAATTTGGACGAGCTTTTAAAGAGTTTCTTCCGTTTGTTGAATCGATAAATCAATTTTTATGATCTCGAGGGAAAATTCCGTGCTATTTCTATTTCAAAATATTCTTTTATGTCCTTTCAAATCGTTTTTCATCGTTGGAGATGTGTAGAACGGTAAAAAAAAGTATTTTAAAAAAAGGTGTTTATAACTCATTCTCCACCTCACCCCCTTCAGAAAAGAAATAAGAAAAAATAAATTTATTCATTAAAATAAAAGTAATTTTAATAATTTGATTATTTTTCTTAGTATTGCTTATACATCTGTAATGCCCGCTGGTTATTAGTTGCATTACTTTCCACTATGGGCGCAGTTAGGATTTTTCGTGAGGGTGGGAGGAGTGTTATCATTTCAACTCATATCTCAAAATTAATTGTTTATCATCGAGGTGAAAAGAATGTTTATAGAGTACGGGATTTCGAATTTTTATTTTTTTTTGAAAATATTTTAAGAATTCAGTATAAAAAGGTTTCAGTTTTAAAATTTCAGTTTAAAGTAATCCTAATTGGGGGTTGCAACCCCCATATCCTCCCCTGTCTCCAACTTCTCTGCCTTCCACAATGTCTTTGTCATTAAATTGCTCAGTCAAATGAAGAAGAATCAAATTAATTAATTTTTAATTCAAATTATGAATATTTGAAGTTGATATCTATCTACTCTCTCTATGGCTACTTAGCCTAAGCGTGTTTGAGTTACCATTTGGAATATTAAATTATCACTTTTCTATACATTCGGATTCGAGTAGGTAGGGTAACTGGAATTGAGAGTTCGATTCCTCATCCATCTTCCTATCCATTCAAAGATCCCTACGATAGCTTACGAATATAGCTGATTCCGACATCTCACTTCGATTCTCTATCACCAACTTATTAACTTCCAACTTCACAATTAAATTCATGGTTGTTTATATACTCATTTAATCAAATCTATTCATTACATCTCATAACTTCAATCTAATATTTAAGAATCACGTTTCGTTTTAATGGGAGGGAAAATACAATAAGAACGAAACCCAAAGAATTTAATTAGAGGGAAATATCTCAACAGATCCCAACGTCACGTGCATTACATTATCATAAAACTAAAAAAAGAACCAATGTTCATGTTTTGCTGTAATCCTTGCAAATTAAACATCCGGCAGCTAATTGAAAATGAACGAATGATTTCTTAGAAGAAAACAAAATAGTCTTCATAGAAATAAATGGTTTGTAAAAAGATCGTGACAGAAAAAAATAAGACTCAGAAAACACTCGAAAAACTATCTTTTGATGAAAAATGCAGATATTTAGCCAAAAAATTACTTTGGAGAATGTACAACCCAATTTATTAATAATTAATTAATTAATTAATTACTATAATAAATTATGTTATGTTACCATAACATGAATTATGGTATTTATTGATTATAAATCTGTTTAATTTAATGTATAATTTGATCGTAAATCTGTTTAATTCTTAGAGTCTAATTAATTACTCAAAATCTAAGCTTAATACAATGATTTAGTTATAATAATACTGAATGATCCCACTGTAATATAATTATGCAATATAATTATTGCTGGAAATTAAAAATTTGAAATTTATGCATAATTACTGAAGGCCTATCAAGAAATAAGATGTAAATATGATCTAAGAAATATTTTATAGAAAAAAACAACCTGAAAATGATATGAAAAGGTTTCGCTACAATTGATTTCGTGACAAATTCTGTAGACAGCACTGTTTTTTTAATGTATATAAAGAAATATCCAAGATGAGAAATAAGGAATAAAGAGGAAACCTTGATGGTTATATTCAAAAATTTTCCTAAAATTTATGGAGTAAGTAAAAAAAAGGAAAGGATATCTAGATTTCCAGAACATCGTGGAAAGGAGCTTTTTATTTCTCTAACCTTTTCAAAGAATCAATTTTCTTCGGGAAAAATGTTTCGATTTTTTTTGTAGGTGTGAAAGGATCTTGAATTCTTCGATCCATAAGTATTTTAGATCTTTGTCGAATTTATTATACCGTTAACCATTTGATTAATACATGTAAAATATGATTATTTTTAAATTTTAAATATTGTTAATCACGCGCGCGCGCAAAGTCATGAAATAAAATGTTAGTACCTTTGTTATCAGCAAAATATCGAATAAGACACCTGTTAAACTCACAGCCTGTTTCAAGAGGCGAATGGGGAAGAAGAGCATGTGCTTCAATTATGCAATGATTAACGGTTTTCTGCAGAAGGCTTAAAATCGTAAGTTTCGATTCTAAACCGGAACAAAATTCGAATAACTACTTAACTTTTCCGATATCAACAATATAAAGTGTTGTCCCATTTAGCAAAAAAGAAAGAAAGAAAGTGGTGTTATCTATTGCAAAAAAAATACAAGTAGCTACTCGTAATCTACGTCATGAAAATATGTTTAAAATATTCTTTACAAACTTGGATTGATAGGCTTAACTCTTAGCATGTTCGGCTGTTCTCAAATTTAATATCATCTTAAGTGGTTATCGTAAATTAATAAATACGTGTCTTATATATATAAAAAAAAAGCTAAGAATATTTATTTTTGTAATTATTTTGCATGTGTTGCAAGTTTTATTGAAGAGGAACAGCATACATTTTTAAGTTAATGGTTCGTGATCTCTTCTGAAAATGACAAGTTTTCGAGCATTACGCAAAAAAAATAGAGTTGTTGCAATTATTCCTATCTTTCTTTTATTTGGCTGATTTTCGATCATTTTTCATAGTTTTGTTTACTTATAAAAAGATACTACTCCAATATTCGAAAATATTTATTATTTTATCTATATAAACTTAAATCCATCAAAAGATAGAGAATTTAAAGAGAAATTTTAATTTAAAAGCAAAATGGTTTTTTTTTGTAAGCACATTTATAGAACAAACCTAGGAAACAAATATCTAAAAGAAAATATTTTAAATTATATCTGTGGTTAAATTAAAAATTAAGGGAAGGATACCTATGTATTCATGTTAGATGCAGAAAAAAAAAAAAATTGTCTTCGCAAATAACCAAAAACTGAAAAAAAAGAAGAAACAATGCTTGGGTTTCACCCTTCTCAAACAACAAAATACGATAAAAATCGTGAATTTCATATCCGCAGAAATCAATCAGTTCATTTTATCGAAATAAAAGCTACACGCCTTTTTTTGTTTTTTTTTGTTTTTGTAAAAGATAAGAAACTTGGTCATCTTGTGGATTCGCTGAATATAAGGTTATATTGGAATTGTGAAAATTGGTAAAACAAAAGTTACAAATATTCAGGGTTTATCCCATTACTAATATAAAATAATGAAGGTCATAGAAGAATTATCTATTTTTTTTTTATGATTATTTGATTAATCTCCCTGTTTATAAAATGTTAAGTTTTCATCCCTCACAAAGCTATTCTTACTGAAATGAACAACTTTTTCAAATAATGTTTTGATTTATCATTACAAATGATTAAGCATGTGACAACAAAAATATTGGTTAGGTATAGAAAAGGAAATATTAAAAAGAATTACCTGAGCAACAAAATCTTTAATGCACATAAAAAAAAAAGCTGAATTTAGTCGATAAATTTTATTCACATTTTAAAGACAAACCATCGTAAAACTGCCTGTTTACTTATTTGATAAATAGTCCTGTCCATTTCAAATTCGAAATACGTTTAATTTATAAAAAAAAGGATATCAGAAATATATATTGTCCTTTTTTCCCCAAATGTTACAAGTTCTGTTCATTTGATTTGAGATCTCTTCTATGGTAGTAGCTTGTAATTTAATACCAGTTTGGCTTAAATTAAATTTAAAATTATTTCGCTGTAAAATGTTTTTAAAGATATATAAAAGGAGCAAAAAAGACACCTGTTTCATGAAAAAAATAAAATTTTTTACAAAAACAGTTCTAGAGAAATCGAAGAGTATAGAAGATTAAAAAACTTCTCAAACTGACAGCCGAAAACTAATTTAATATATTTTGTACACAAAACAATATTTAAACAATATCAAAAAGAGTTTTATTTTCACCACAGTTTTTCGAGGACACACAATTGTGCACATAACTTATATAATAACTAATGATTTACATAAAACATTATTTATAAATGAAAAAAAAAATTCTGTAATGTATCCCATGCACACTAAAAAACTTAATTAAACTATAAATTATCTTAATTACTCTGCTTTAATTCAGGAACTATGAATAAAATATTCAAACACTCTTATTAAGCTTGGAACATGTTCAACTTTTCCACAGATATAATTATGCTTTGATTTCGCAAGGAAAGGAATTAACGATTAAAGAAATAAAATTAAGTAAAAAGAGCAAAATTGCTAGGCCCAAAAAATTTCTCCAAAAATGACGCCTAATTAACCTTCGAACTTAGCTGCAAAAAAATTTTAAGTTTTGCCAGTGTTGATTGATTAGAACCAGTTTGGTTTATATTTATTCACGTCATGACTAATAATTTATATAACTTTACTTTAGTTATTTTTGCGTTCATTGAAATATACGTGGCGCATTTTTCTATATCTTTTTTTATAACTCCTTCCCTTTTTTTCTTATTTCCCACTCTTTTAACAGTTTAATTTATTACTTCTAACAGCGGTTTCCAATATTTAAAACCTGGAGATAAGACTTTGACCGCTTTCTTACCCCAAATTCTTCTGTTACATATTCTGACATTGTCTAGTTTTTCATTTGCTGCAACTGCCAATTTCTCCTTTATTGTTACATCTGATACTTTTTTTTCATCCGAACATTTCCGAAAAGATAAGTTAGCAGTTTTCTAAGTTTGTTTAGAAAAAGGAATCTTTTTTGGTATAATTTGTTTTGACTGAACACGAATTTACTTGCATAAAGGCAATACAGTCATTTAAAGAAATGAGAGTTACATTATAGAATAAACAGAGATTGCTCTACTAATATCCTTTTGCATGTATACGTGGTAGGTAATTAATATCCAACATATACTGCACCTTTAGTTTTATTAAAATATGAAATTTTACCAGGTGTCTGTTCGTTCTCATCAAAAATTTTGGCCTCAGGGTGCACAGTTGAAAAGAAATTATCGATTTATCCTTTTTCGGTCCATATGAAACGCGAATTACACTCGAAACCAAGTAATAAGGAAAATATTTTTCTTTTTCATGACAGTTATCGATCATTATTTGAATTGCAGACAATCCAAAAATACTTAATTTACGTATTAAACATATTTCATTGCATATGAATGGTATGGATCGATTAGAACCATTCTTTCAAAACGTCATTTTCTTATTTTGTTAAGAAAAAGAAACACAATTCTGCAAGTCTGAAACAGTTAAAACTAAAGACACTTATCTATTTGCCTTAAATACATATAAAATATAAGACGTCTTAATTAAAACACATGAAATCTATCTCGTAATAAATTATAGAAATGGGTCGATTAGACCCAATCAGCGTACAAAGTTATGAAGAAATAACTGGGAAGTCTCGAGGCAAAGATGTTGGTTCCGTAATTGCCTTTGAATCTGTATTATTTGACTTTGTTTTCAATTATTTCTCGGATATCTGACACATGTAAATTTAAATAATGCACTAGCGAACAAATAAAAAACACTTAATTTTCGTGCGAGTTTTACTTTCTTTTAAGTAGAATTTTGAGAGAAATTTTTCAACATTATATTTTTGAAAATTACGTGAGGCTGCGATTGCCAAGTGGTCATGGTCGCTGACTTGCGGCCGGCGTTTCGTCGAGTCGTAGGTTTAAACCCCGATGCCACAAAAGACCTGTCGTGTAGCAGAATTTATGCACGTAAAATCTGTCGATATCCCAAACTCTCCCGTGGAATGGTGTGGAACTTTAGAAAAGGAGGTGCCAGCTCATGTGTCGTCCTCGTCACTTGACTGTGGTTCAAAATTGCGAGGTCCTTCACCAATAGCCCTAGTGTTGCTTCTAAGAGCGACGTTAAAATACAATCAAAACCACGCATTGAAAATTACGTTCATTAGTGGTGTAAACAAAATGTTAACTTAATACATTACACTCATTTTTATGGATTCGTTCCATGAACAAACTATACAAGAAAGAATGACTTTATATCATTTCAAACTATGCTTTTCAAGAGGTGTCCTTTGCTTAATAAAAACAAATTTAACTTAATCAGAATATGTAATTGAGAGTGATAACAAACAACTGCTTAATGAATTAATTTAGCCGCACTAGTTGGTAATAAACGAAATTCAAAAGTATGATGCCAAAACGTTCTTCTTCAATAATTATCCAAGAACTATGATCTATTATGATTGTACCGAATTTTGGTATTTACATTAACTCATCTGTATTAGAAAGCTTGTGTTGTCACTATTAAGATAAATTTATTTTACCTTGTAAATTTTAATGACCACCATAAGCAACTTTTCCGCTTTCGGAGACCGCACTTTATGTCATAATTCCACTTTACAACTCGTCATGGAGCTGAAGGATGGTTATTAATATTTTAATTGCATTTGCTCAGAAACATGTGACAAGTCATAAACTCAGATGATAAAGATGAATGATTTCATCTAAAACTCAAGAAACTCGGTTGTTTTTAAAAATATGTTTTGGTTCTTCACGTGTAATTGTATTTATTTCTCCGGGTTTTTACAAATAGAACGTTTGTTTAATGGAATTACTTTTTCTATATGATGTTTATTAGATAAATACACTAATATGGGTTCTAATTTTATTTTATTTTCCATTTTATTGAAGTGCAGAGCTAAAATAACAATAAAATATGAGTGATACTTCTTTCATGAATAGCTCAATTATTTTTAATAACAAAGAAATGTCAAATTAATATTCTTCTAAACTTTAAATTCATAAATATTATTTCTTCAAGAGTTCTTTCATTCATTCCTTCAAGAATGATTTAATAACCATTATCATGAGGGAAAATATTAAATTATTAACCGTCTTAGACTTTTTTTTTTAAAAAAAAGAAATTATTATTCGTTTACTTTTATGCTTATTATGTAAGCTTAAATCAATAACCATCAAATCAAAATCCATTACGGCATTTATAATGCTTTGACATATATGAAATAGTTAATGACGGAGAGAAACATCTGCTTATTAGAAAAAGAAATAAAATTGTTCTCCAAGAATCAATCAATTTATTCAAATTAAAATGTAACAGTCTAAATTGGTACCTTGTGAGAAAAAATTCTCAGAGATAATACAATTTTTGAAATGTATTAATTATGCCATTTTTTTTAAGGAAAAAAAAACAGCAGTTGATGAAATGATCTTTTGCAATTAAATTGAAAACCATTTGAAAAAACACTAATGGAAAAATAGCTTCGATGTTTTGGACATAAATTTAATGACCTCTACAATTCAAGAAGTTTTCCTCAAATGAATTATACTTGAATGGAGCTCATAATAACGATAATTAGTTTACGGTTTCTTTATAATCCGCTTCTGTAATGTTAACTATGGTGACGAAATATTTTATCAAAATCTTAAGAAAATTTCCGAAATATAGTATTGAATGGCAAGAAGCAATCATCATACATTGAGGTCCAAATGTATTCAGCTCATGTTGTCTTAAAGTGTTATCTATAAACATTCAGGGCAATTCTAAATACCCTTAATAAAATTGATGAGAAAATCATACACAAGAAAATGAACAATAATATATAGGAACAGAGTGAATGGTATTGACCAAAGAGGATTTCTCGTTTTGAAAATAGTATATAATTACAAGCACGATAAATGCGAATTATTTACCAACCGGCTTTTAACTTCACGGCAATTTCACTTTCGAAAACGATGGTTTTTACAGACATTTTTGAAGGACGATCTTTCCTATGTCCGAATGAAGACTATGCATGAAGATGTCTGAAAATCTCTTAAAGATGATAATGACTTCAAAAAAATCGAATCGTTTCATTTTTAATGAACAAATCCCTTAACGTTCACTAATTGCATGGAATTCCAATTTGCAATGGCAAACTTAAATTCTGAATAAGAGGAATTCCAAACATGGGAAAGAAAGAAAGCAAATAGAGCCTGCGTACCTAAAAACGAGAAGAAAAAAAAAAAAAAAAAAAAAAAAAAGAAGCGCTAGGGTAGAATAGGAATTTTTACAAAACTAGAGCTCGTAAGTCCCCTGAATATTACGTGCAAAAGGTAATTTTCGTAACAAAAGAGAGAAGATAAAAATCCGAGTAGGTCGAAATGAACAAAAGGTCGTCTTTGAAAGTATCCTTTGAGAGTTTGGGGTTTTATTTTTCTTTCACGATTTCTCGGAAAATGAAATATTCTTGTTCGGATTTTTGTATGAGATTGTTTTTCAAGATTTCGCGGTCAATGAAATTAGTTGTACACTCAACCAGTTTTTATTGATACATTTTCAAGAATTACGATGATTTTTTTCATGTATAACGTGTTTTCCATATTAATTAAAAAATTATGTCGAATAAGTATAAACGTAACGTAGAAAATTCATATCAATGATAGAATTTATTTTATCGTTCATTTTATATTCAAATTGTAAATTGCGGTTTTGTAACCATGGACCTGGGTTAACGCGAATTAAAGGGCCCGACTGTAATATCCTCTACTCACTGTACTTGTAATTGAAGACAGATGGCATCATTAAGGTACATTGTTGTTACTATTGGGTGTTGCCATCTGTTCAACAAGCACGAAACAAATTTCATTATATATATATATATATATATAAAATGAAATTTGTTTCGGTATATATATATATATATAAAATGAAATTTGTTTCGGTATATATATATATATATATATAAATGATATAATGATCTCGCATAAAAATAATTCAATTTCCTAATTTTCCCATACTCTAACTCAAAAATAAATGTACATTCTCATTTTCTGATCCAATTGCAAATTATCCTTTTTAAAAAGATCACGTGCCTATAAAATCTGCTTTCACGTAGCCAAAAATCTGTCAGAAATAACCCCTCCCAGACTGATAGAAGTCATGAATATCCCTCATTAGGCCTTCATCTTATACCATGTGAGTTGGAAATATCCCTAGGAAATCCCCATTATAAATTAACATGCACGGTAAAAATGCTCTGTTCTGCTCTCTTTTGCTCTTTTCTGTTGTAACTGAATGACGGAGCTGCTTCTCGAGCCTTATAGGTAATTCTTAGTTGCCTCTCTCTCTCAGTTAAAATGAATAAAAACCAGAAATTTTGAAAGGCGAATTTTTATTTACTTTATTAATTAATTTTTAAATTCCTTTTTTCATATATATATGTATATATATATATTCTCAAAAAATTCTTTTTATGACTTCAATCCCAAGACGTATCGGACAAACTTTATAATTTTCAAAAATCAATTTTTTCAAAATGGTTTCCTAAATATATTTATCATCATAATATTTGATACGCAAAAGCCCCTAGGTTTTTTGTTGGAAATTTCTCCAAGATAAACTTGCCTTAGTCTGCTAGTTCCTTTCCCCAAACACCTTAAAATCCGATTCTACGGAATCAAGCCATCATAAGTCTTCCTCTTTTCCGACTAGTAAAGGACTTTGCAACAAAGATCTTTATTGGACTTTCTTCACCCATTCTACCAATACGAGGAGCTCAATTCATTCGTTTCACTTTAATATATTTAATAATATCAGGCTCATTAAAAATTCTATAAATTTCAGAATTATGTTCGTCAAAGGCTATTTTCTCTGACCCCCCTCAGAATATTTCTGTGAACCTTTTTCTCAGAAACTGCAATTTTGCATTCTCCATTTTTTGTTAAAAGACCACGTTTTCTAGCTATATATAAGGACCTGCCTATTGAGAGTCTTATAAATAAGAAGCTTTGTTTTTCTGGAGAGAAAGCGGGACCTAGTTAAGGTGTGGGGTCCAAAGAACTTTTAGATTGCGAGTGAAATACGATTTTGAATTCAGAGATAATGCCATTTATTTGCGTTACCAGAGATACAAGGTATAATTAAAACATGGCACTCTTTCAAACTGCATAAGGGCCAGTTTTTAAATGATCTAGTGTATCGCTTGATGACATTTTCATTACAGGCATATACTTGGTCTTAGACTCATTCATTGTCAATCTCAAATTATTTGCATCAATTTCTTAAGAAAAAAAATGAATCTCTCAAGGCTAAATATTTAACCAACTAAATAATTGCACTCATCTAATGGTACAAGAACTGCAATTGCAAAATTTCTTATGGCTAACACTAAAAAAAGATGTTCACTTCAGTTATCTGATTTTTTTTCGTAAATAACTATTAAAAATTAATAGTGACTCGTTGGAAGAAGTAGAACCTAAAAATAGAATGAAATTATGTCAAATAAAAAACATGAGCGTATCTCATACCTTCTGTTTGAAAATTATTAAACAAGATTCAAATTCTTAGCTTTTGCGTTAGAATCATTTTCTTAGTTTTCAGGAGCTTGTTTTGTTTCAACCATTTGACATAGAATTGTTATCGTTAATGCAGACTAAAAATTTCATCGCTATTTCTTTTTTAGCTTGTCTTTGTCTTTCTCTTTCACTTTCTATCAATGATTATTTTTTGTGATTTTGCAATTCTTTTTGAACAGTTGCTTACATCATTTTTTCTAATTCGTGTGTTTCTGTCTCACTTTTAGGTACGTGAATGTCTCTAGAATTAATAAAAATTTATGGTTAGTTTCTGTCAACTCTTAAAAACCATGTTAGAATTTAGTTTTAAGGTAACAAATAACTTTTTAACAGAATTTGAAATGAAAGTCGAGATTCTAATGCTTTTGAAAGAAATCTACGTTAGTGTAATTCAGAAATATTGTCACGGGAAATATTGCTTTCATAGCGAGCAATTCTGTGATCTGCAGCTGGTGTGGCGTTTGTTTAAAGAGATGACTTTGACATTTTAATTTGACAGAAAAGCTTCCAAAAGAAGAATGCTTCAAGAAGCGGATAAATAACAAAATCTTTTTTAATCTTTTAATATTCATTTAATAAAATGACTAAAGAAATAATAAAATCGATGACACGTACTGTAGACGTCTTTTAATCATATTCGGTTTAATCAACCTCGTATTTGCTAAAATTATTCTCACTTTGCCAGTGGCATCACGTATTTGTCTTTAGCTTATAATTTTTGTTAAAATACCAAAACACATACGTTGTGGTTTAGTCAAAGATTGGTTTTACTGTCCGAACCTGTTAATTTACTGTAACCCTTAGTTACTAAACAGTGAGTTACAGCATTAAAATAAATTGAAACATCAACATGAAGTTTCTGAGTTTCGCATGGATTTATGAATTGAATCATTAATAGAGATGAGGGAGGGTTGTGAAGTTTGCATTGAATTTTTTTTCTGAAAAATTACTCCAAATAGCATTTTGGTTACAAGAAATATTATTAAAGTAATCGGAACCACATGCATGATATTCTATAATTTTGAGTGAAAATTGCAATTTAAAAATACTTAGATTTTCAAATAAACTTTGAGTTACAAAGAGCATTTTGAATACAAAGAATTGGTTTGAGAAAAATGCATTTAATCAAATTATTCAGTAGCCATTAAAATGTACTAAATTCCTAATCTCTAAATTAGAATCCGATTTGAATTACAATTTATAATGATATATAACAGTTTATTGTAACATTTTCAATAAAAAAAATCGTTTTTCCTAAATTCGGAATTTATTGGGGTCCCAAATTGTCTTCAATGTAGTATTATATCTTTTTGTATTAAACACTCCTGGTAGTTTATTTCTGCCGAAACAGAGGCTCGTTAACCACAGCCAATATGCCTATGCTTTTAGAACCGCGGTCAGATGACTCGACCGTCACCTAAACTGGCATCCGCTCTCCTTTCCTTCATGCCAAACTGACGTGAACCCCGACAAATGGAATATGCACCTGACTCTCTACACATAGAATTTTTAGAGGAATAATATTTGGTTTTATTAACGTGGCACCAGAAGCAACACGAGGGCTATTGGCGAAGGACCTCTTAATTTTGAATCTCAGTCAAGTGAAGGACTAGAACACCCGATTCGACTGAAACATTACCGGTCACGAGCTCATAGCAGTAATCACTCGAGTACCTCGAGCACCTACAGGAATCACTCCGGATGAAATCAGGTTGCAGAATGGACTTATTGCTTTATAACATCACCTCGTGCTCTAATCACAACTTGGATCTTGATTGATTGTTTATTAACGTCGCATTTAAAAGCACCACAAAAATTGTTGGCATTGGACCGCGTAATTTTGAGCTTCGTCGTGATATAGAGGAAAGTACGAAGGCAATTCAAAAAGTACCCGTGGAAAGAATGAGAAAAAGGGAATGGGATAATTCACTTAGTTTTGTCCAATGATCACTTTTCCTTTTTTTCAAGAAGTCCATGTGTCCAATGTGTCCATCCATGTCAAGAAGTCCACTTTTTGCATCCCCAATCGTTGTCCATGTAACTTTTCTGGCCGATGAGACCACCTTCGTCTTCTTTAGAGCATATTCTCCGGAAGCAACATTGTTTTTATTATTGCTTGGTTTCCACAGTGCATAATGATGAATCCACATCGACTGTGACAATTGGACGCAAAATGACCACAACAGCTTGACACGAGAGTGTTCAAAATTAACCAATGAATCATTATCAAATTTGTTTTGGAGCCCTTTAACAAATGACAGCGCATAGAAGTAACACTAACTAGCCTTAGCACGGACATCTGCTGTCAGATACAGGTACTTCTTGAACAACATCGCTTTTGTAATATTCCCTATTGTCTATATTTTATTTTCTAACTATAACGTGGCGTAGGAATTTGGATTAGGGAATCAATCTCACCTTCTTCTCTAAGTTCAAAACTATTAGTTCAATGACCTATTGCCTATTAAGGAGCCCCACATACATACACACACAATGCATCATTAATTTAATCAAACCAAATGAAATCCTGTCCACCATTATTAATATGCGATTCCTCTCTCACACTCATACATGTACAATAACTTTTCATTTACGTCAATTATTTAAACATACACAGTTAAGCAAATATCTACAATTTGCGTAGTATTATTTTGCACGATGGACTTCTAAAAATAGCCTTTATCGTTGAATTTAATCAGGTTATTTGTCTGAGTTTTACTTGGAAAAATATTGTGATAAAACAAACACATCGTAATAAATATTGGAATAAAAGAATTAATTCAGTTGCTTTTTATGCAAAGATTAAGAAATTTATTTGTGTTCGTATTTAAAAATGTTGGAACATAATCATCCATTTCTGTTTTTAAATAATAACTCAAAAATATTTATGAACCATTCATGTATTATAATTATTGTATTGGAATGCATTTAGCAAAAACAAGAATTACTAGTCGAAATCAGTTCTTAACACAACTGATAAAATGAAAAAAAAAAAGATTTATACAACATTAAAATTAAAAATATTTACAACAATTTGGAACGAATTTTATTTCCCGACTTACGCTTTTATATACGAGATTGAATCAAAGAGTAGAAGGCGTTTTTAGGTAAATTGGTGTTTCATGGTGTGCTGTGTGGTGCCAAAATAAATTTGATACTGATACATAGGTTAGTTTTTATAACAGCCGCGTCAGTTGCCTTCGTCATTTTGCGTCAAGTTGTCACCATCGATTGACCTGAATTCACCATGATGCACCAGAAACCAATACATAAGTAAAAATTAAATACACGGTTTTTTTCAGTGAATCTGTTCTGAAGAAGGCGAGAACGGTCTCATAGGCAGGAAAAGTTACGACAATGATTTTTTTTGGATAAGAGAGGCATCTTATTCACAGAGATCTCAGAAAAGGGGAAAACGATCAATGGACAAAACTATAGTGAGTCAATCTCTATTCCTGTTTTATATTCCAAACACAGGTACTTTCTGAACTACCCTTGAATTAAAAAATAATTCCAGCTTTTAAAAACAAAATTCTTGAGCTTATGTTTGTCAATTTTTTTCTATTTTTAAATTTGGTTCTTTTTTCCAAATATTTACTTTTTATAATTGAAATATATTTAAAAATATTCAAATAATTTTTCTATTTATAAACTTTCTTGACTTCTAACAAAAATGAAAAAAATCAGGTTTCTTACTTTTAAAGAAAAAAAATTGCAATTTTACCAGAAATTGTTAAAACTGTTCCCTGAAATGATCTTATATTTTACTCGTCATGAAAAAGAAGAAAAAAAAAGAATTATTATTCGAATTCTATTTAGTTTTTTAACGAAGAAAATTGCTTAATCGGATGCAACGTATCACATAAGCGAAAGTAGCTCCTATAGAAAGAATTTCCTACAAACGATCTTTTCCATGACAAGTCATAAAAGCTCTCGAAGAGAAAACGTAATAAAACTAACTTCACGATTCCACTTTTTTTTTTGAGATCATTCTTTTTCCCCTCCCTCTCTGTTCTCTTGTTTTACATTACCAACATAGTTGAAAGAACAGAAGTAGTTAATCTCCATTTTCGGTTGAGAAGTTTGATATCTGAACCAACACTGATAAACATCTCCAGCCAACTCTATTTTCCCACCTGCAAGTCACCTGTGGGTTCCTCTCCTCAGACGTACACATATTCACGAACATTTTCAGGGGGCGATTCCAAAGTTCAGAATATTACTTTTAGACCTATCACAGACAGAATTTCTTAGTAATGGTTTTATGTTACGTGGCAGGTGTTTTTTTTTTTTTTTTTTGAAAATCGCAGGAACGGTTTTTATGGACGAAATAGCAAAAATGATTGAAAAGAAGAGGCAGAAAACCGATATATAGAATAAGGATTGAAGTATCGGTATATCAATTTATCGATAAATTGCAAATTTTTGCCTCAGATTGTTACCGGTATTTCTGCATTATTTTAATCGGTAATTACTAAAATTATGTACATAGCTCTAATCCATTTTTTTTGCGTATTCGCTGGGAGTAAAGAACTTAAAGATGCCTTGATGTATTGTATTATAGAAAGTTGAGCTTTTTATTTTGATATTTTGCCAACATTTTTCCCGATATTGATCTGAACACTAGATTTACTATTATCGATTGTATACCTATTTTTTTTTAAGTCAGTCTTTGTGACGGATAAATAAAAATACAATTTTTTTGTAAACCTTTTTAAATGAAATCAACAGATTATTATTAACTGTAATATTCGGTACACACTTTTCTTACAAATAAACTCCATTTTAGTTTATACATGTATGTATAATTGTTACACTTAAAATTATTAGAATTCATTTTAGAAAAATTATTAGACCTATTTTTTATATAGTTCGATTTGGCAAGTCTTTGGTACATTAAGATTTTATATATAATTGTTAATGAATCGGAACTACCATTTTGTTCGTCATGAATATTGCTATGTGGTTTTTCAGGCAGTTGAAAGCGAAAAAAATTCTAGATATAATTACTCCAGTAGGGTCCCTTTGTACGATATATCCACAAACTGATGATGGTTTCCAAATCCAATCCACTATCCTCCACCACATCAAACTCTGTACCTGGTCTCTGTATCTGATCCTCTTTCATTCACTATACATCCTATCAGTTCTAATTGACATGTCACGATTCATTCGCAAGACTAGGTTCTTGAATCAAATAACGTCATATAGAGCCCCAAAAGGTTAGCTGAGGCAAAATGAGCGTGAGAACCCCGTTATAAAATTGGCGGAATATAAATATACAAAAAAATTTCTTCATTAACAGAATAGCGATCTACTTTGAAAAATTCAACTTTTTGTTCAATAAATAAACCCTGCTCCGTTTTCGCACAATTTATTTTGGAAATAATCGCTCGCTTCGCTTTAATTGTATTATAAATAAAAGTTTAACCTCACTAAATTTCCAAACGGAACATTCTTCTTTACAAACTGCACAGTTTGAATGATCGTTTGTAATACGATAAGGCTTCTGTTTTCGTCAAGGAATTTTTTTTGAAGTTGCTTCTTTTTAATACTGACTGCTAAACAGACGAAATTTGTTTGGATTTCGTTTCTCCTAACTCATTTCACTATTTCTTTTTGTTATTCCGCAACAATGGAAATAATCAACTTTAAAATAAGTAATCCGTCAAAATTCGACGGATTTTTGTAAAAATAATTATGTTACACATAGATATAAGAAAATATAGGTCTTTTGGATAAAATAAGTGCAGATATATATTGACTACATTATACCACTAAAATCCAATATTGTATAATAAGCAAATAATAATAATATTAATATGTTCGGAATTTTTAAATGTAAAATGAAAAATCCGTCAAATTCACGGGTTCTGTAAATCTAGTGTTAATTTTTGGGAATATGAGATGATTATGAAATTTTTGATACAACAAGTAAAACTACAAAAAGAGAAGAAAAAAAGTGATTCAATGTATATATCATCATAATAAAAACGATGCACGTATTATGGTCATCCAAAATGAAACAGAAGCAATAAAAATTGCTGATTCCAGGAAAATTCAATACGCACAATTTTTTCAACATTTGCAATTACGTTATAGATGAAAGAGAAATTTAGCGTATTGATCAAAACAAAAACAGAAAAACAACTCAATAATTAGTACTTGGCCCACTAAAATTTAAAAAAATACGAGAATGTACTTGTTTTTTAAACAGATTGTTTTATTAAGGTAAATTGTTGTTACCACTGGGTGCAGCCATCTATTAAGCGCAGCAGAAACAAATCTGACATTAATTCATAAGTTAGTTTTGATTTGGTAATCATTTGCTGCCAAATCAAAATTTGATTGCTTCCTTGTCGAATTGTTACTTTTGGTGAGACCTGGATTCATCATCATGTACAGGAAATCAAGCAAAAACCAAAATGTTGGGTTGCATCCTGTGAATCTTTTCCAAAAAAAAGCGAAGATGGTATCATCGGCCATAAAAGCTATGACGAAGAATTTTTGAGGTGAGAAAGGCGTCGTGGTCTCGAATATAAATAACAAAGACTTAGACAGCTGTCTAGTGAGTCATAATGCTTAACAAAAACAAAACATTTTCGAGGCTACGAGCACCACCTCTGGGAATTTCTAAGGACTTATTGAACGATCTTGGTGTGTATATATATATATATATACTGCTGTTTGTAGAAAATGCAACACCATGAAAGAATCATCAGAATCAAATGAAATTTAATGCAGAAACGACTTGTACTGATACAAATAAATGATGAAATTTTCAAAACAAAAGAAACAAATTAAGCGTCCGAAATCAGTATTTGGTGCAGCCACCATGCGCTGCAATAAGTGCTGCTATACGACGTGGCATGGAGTCAAACAGATGTTGAATATCTGCTTGAGGAAGAGAATTCCATATCGCTTGTATGCGCAACCAAAGTTCGTCTTTGGAAACTGCAGGACGCGGATCACGAGCGAGACGCCGACCAACCATATCCCACACGTGCTCAATAGGCGACATATCCGGTGAATAAGCAGGCCAAGGAAGAAGTTGCATGCGTTGTGCTGAACAGAAGTCTCGAACAGTCCGCGCAACATGTGGGCGTGCATTATCCTGCTGAAAGATAGCTCCAGGGATGCCTTGAAGGAAAGGAACGACTTCGGGCTGTAGCACTTCACGGACGTACCTGTTGCTATTGAGATTACCCTCAATTCGTATCAAATTGGATCGTCCATGATACGAAATCGCACCCCAGACCATAACTCCGGGTGTTCGACCAGTATGTCGTTCAATAATACACTCAGGAAGGCAGCGTTGACCGGCATAACGTCTAACACGAACACGGCCATCATGGGTCCACAAATTGAAGCGTGATTCATCTGAAAAGACAACTTGGTGCCAATCAGCTCGCCTGTCTCTGTGCTCAAGAGCCCACTGCCGACGCAGCCGTCGATGATTCGCCGTGAGGGGAATCCTGTATAAAGGCACCCTTGCACGCAATCCACGGCGCAGCAGACGACGACGAATTGACGAAGCCGACAATTGTACACCTGTAGCAGTAGACCAACGTGCTGCCAGCTGCCTGGAGGAAGCTGTGCGATCATTCACCGCCATGCGGAGCAGGTGTCGATCATCGCGCTCTGACGTCACCTTCTGTCGTCCAGTGCCTGTTTTTCGAGTTGTTCGGTGCTCGTCGGTCCACTGCTTCCACACTCGCATCACTGTGGAACTGTTCCGCTGCATACGAGCTGCTATTGCGCGATAGGAAAATCCTCCTTCTCGAAGGCCGATTATCCTCCCTCGTTCAAACTCCGTAAGTTGCTTGAATTTCTTATTCTTCCGTCGTGGAGGCATACTCAGGTCTCACTAAACGTTTGCCACTAACAAATAATCATAGACTTTTTTCAACGTCCCGCTACAGCACTTTATTTATACGCTTTCAGCATCAATTCAGAGGGCGCTGCGCGCGCCGCGCACGCGCGATGGCTCTGAAACTTTATTAATTTGCATAATATCCTATAATTGACATTTGCTGCGAATTTCATTTGATTCTGATGATTCCTTCATGGTGTTGCATTTTCTACAAACAGCAGTTTATATATATATATATATATATATATATACTAACAAAATCGTTATAAAAGAACTGGGGTATTTTCAACATGAAAATATAAGGGTGAAATATACTCAAATGGTATTTTGGTACCATTATATTTCAAATGGTAAATTCTATGATAATTATCAAACCAACAAGTGTGGAATCCCTTGGAGCGTTTTCTACAGCAGGATTAATTTGTAAGAAAATTAATGCCCATTTAGGCGACACAAGTGTCGATCAATTATGTTTTTACGGACTTGTTTTTTTAAAAAATATGTTAAAAATAGAATACATGCTGAAGTACGCATTTTTACTGTTAAAAATTATTCATATATAAGCATTACTTATAATTAGTTATAAAATTATTGAATTTTATTTATATTGTTTATATTCAGAATAAAATTTAGTATACTTTAATCACAGTATGCAGTAAAATGAAATGCCTTATTATTATTAATTTTAATTTTATATTCACGGTTAAAAGAACTCCCCGTTGTTTACGGGTGTTCTCGTTTTGTTATGATACGTTTACCCAATTGCAGATAATAGAAAAGTCTAAATTTGCAATCACTAAAATAGGAGGCATAGTAAGGCAATAAAAATAATTGTAGTCCATAAATTAATTACCGAAATTATGTACGTGTAACCGAAACATTGGTTGGTCAGTTTTATTAACGTCGCACTTGAAGCAACACGAGGACTAATGGCGACCGACCTCGTAATTTTGTATCTCAGTCATGTGACGAAGACGACTCCTCTCCCAACTTTCACATCACGCCAACGGGAGGACTATGAACCTCGTCAGATTTTCATGCATCAGTCCGGCTACATGGTAGGATTTTTATGGCTCGAATCCACAAGATGTCGAAAACCGTGTGTCCGTGACCATGACCACTAGAATATCGCGGCCACACCAAAAAAAAAAATGATGATATATCTAAAAATATAAGGCTTATGATCAAAAATACTTATTATCTCAGAAGAGTATTTGTTATCCAATATATTTATTATTTTAAAGAAAGTACTTACGACCTAATATATTTATTATCTTAATAGATTCAATTATCACCTAAAATATTTATTATCTAAATGAAAGGCTTATGATCTAAAAATAAATTATAAATAATTGCTAACGTTAGCTTCTGATACTTTGCCAGGTCATCGTTACTTTTAGCCGGAAAATTTCATAAGACTTTTACATGTGACTCATCAAAAATTTGTGGGTGTTGAACCATCAGAAAATTAATTAAATTTATATGTTTATTCAGCCTAAAAGCAATTTTATTGTTAATAAAGCGATGTAGGAATTATTCCATATTTGAACACACTGTAGAGTTTAAAATGATTTTAAAAGTTTGTCTAGTTTTGAAAAATTGTGCATAACTCCTCGATTTTCATAATTAAATTCAATATTCTCGTGAATATTAATCTAGAATATGCTTTGTAGATGAGTCAAATGGTTGAAAATATGACCAAATTTCATCAAACTAAATTTCAAAATTTGATTTCTCGCGGGAGTATTTAATTTTTCCGATTGTATAGCGATGATAACCAGAGAGAGAGAGAAGAAATGGATAAATTATTTTATAGTATAATCAGGATAATATGAGTAGTACTTTCGATGTTTGTGAGGTTTATTATTACGGTAATCTCTCGGTAATGCTGAAGATTTCGGACCAGAGTTCTGTCAGATTACCGAAAACGCCGGATCAATGGAAAAAACTCTAATAATAACGCATCTAAGCAGCAAAAACTATTTATTATTGTATACAATTTGTAAAGTACGCGTAAATAAAAAGTCAAATTCTAAAACTGCAAAAAAATTTCTGATTTGTATTGTTTGCCTACATTTTTCCATTGAGGTAGAAGGCATAAAATAACGACTGCAAGGCTTAGCTGTCTATTTAGAAACGCCGAATTACTAGCAGGGCTAGAAAGATTTAGTACCGGATTATAGAGCAAATTTATGTTTTAATACATTTCATAGCAAGTCTGATGAAAACAGATTTATTAATAAAGGGGAGGCTGGGAAATAGATGTCATTTATCATATTGCCCCTCTCTAAAGAGGTCACTAAGATTCCAATGTTAGGATTATGAAACTTAGGCATCAAGCAATTTCTTAAACCTAACAAGGTTGCCAGAAATTTACAAAGTCAAAGGCAGTAGTAGTCGAATAGTCACGGTCGTGAGCGTGGTAGGAGTTGTTTCCGCCGAGTCGTAGGTTAGAGTCCTAATTCCATTTAAGACCCACCGTGTATCGAATCTGATTCATTCAAATTCTATAATTTGAGTGGAGTGGAATTTGGAAAGTAAGGTGTAAGCTCAGGTGTCGTTCTCGTCACTTGGCCGAGATTCAAAATTACGAGATCCTTCGCATTTGGACTTAGTGTCGCTTCTAAGCACGACATTAAAAAACAATCAACTAATCTCAGCCAAGGCTTGTCAATTGGTAAAAAACACCAAAATGAAATTTCGAGGTTTGACTGAAACGTAATACCTCTACAGCTGTAGCTTTTATTTTTGGAGCCCGATATTCACAACTCTTCTCGCTTTTTAATTGCTTGAAACGTAGCACTTAGAAGCAACACAGGAGCTACTGGCAATGGACTTTATAATTTTGAGCCTCGATCAAGTGACTAGGAGGATACCCTAAATGGTAACTACATCTCTAAACTTCCATACAATGCCACGTGAGAACTTGGAGCCTCGGCAGATTTAACATTGTCCCACCCCGCAATATAGCAGGTCTTCAATGGAAACACCTTGTTGTACCTCTATGTAACGCATTATTCACTTTTCAACGTAATTCAATTCCTTTCGCGCAATTTCCCCAACGCGTAATCAGTAAAACGCGTCGGAGAAGAATTTTGGTGGTGATTGTCGACACCAGATTTTGGTGACAACTTTCATCTCATCGTCAGAGCGAAAGTGACGTTTCTTTCGATACTATTTCATTTTTCGAAAGAGGAGAAATTCTTAAGATATAATGACGCCATTTTGCTTCAGCCTCATTTCTGTGTGGGTCACCATCTTCTTTAGTTCTCACCACATCAACGACATCTATGGGCAAGAAAAACAAATGCATTACATAATGTACTCATGTAGTTTTGAGGTATAGTATTAATTTTAAAAAAAAAACCTGTGTAACTGATAGAAAAAATGAAGATTATTTTTCAATCAAATCTCATAGATTAAATATATAAATAAATTATACAATTAAAATAATGTTAGTACAATGTTATACGTCAATAACAAATTATTTGAATTGGAGGAAATGCCATTGAAATACGTATCACATTGCAAAAATGAATCATTCATTTTGAAAAGGGGTCATCTCCTCTTTTACAAATTTTGCAGGAAAGGCAAAAAAATTTTTTATTCTCGTAATATTCCAAGAAAGAAACTAATAATTTTCTATAGTTGAAAAGAAGGACACATGCTGTAAAATTGCCAACATAATTATTTATCCTGCAGGATACCCAACATAAATATTTTTCCTATACTGAGATGAGCTTTTTCAAAATAAACCTGGGTTTTTGAAAGATCAATTCCACTTTCACTTATAGACACGTATTCTTATGAAATCAGTGGTATAAAGGAAATATCACTAAAAAGCCTTACTGGATTTGCAGATAATAGATAAGTTAAATGTGAGGAAAAGCTACAATTGTTTATGCGCTCCTCTTGTTATGAATGTGGATTACTTATTTACTATATCACTGTATAAGATTTTGTGATTGACTGGTGTATACTGGTAGATGTTCCTGATGTCTTGTATTTGAGAGCAGTGAGAACGTGAGAGGTAGTTTGCGCATGCGTGGCGGAGGAGATGAGATCTGCGCTCTACTACGTGACTCTTTTGATAATGAATGCCGGATAGGTTGATTGATTAAAACTTGAGGAACAAAGTCCTAGACGGATGCATTATTAGTATTATAAAAATATTTTTTGATAAAACAATTTAAAATTGAAGTTCAAATTCATTAAAATTATATGTATGGCGGTAAAACCAATGTTACGTAAAAAAAATATTATTGCTGGAATGTGATCCATCTAGAAATCCTTCAACTGATGAAATAAGTCCTGTTTTCATATATAATACATGAGTCGTAGCTAGAGGACGAAGAAATAACAAAAAAAATTAATTTGTGAAAAAATTAAAAATGACTCCTTTTCATAGTGAGCCATTCATATATATTTTACTTATGTATGAATATTGTGTAATCATAACATGCACGCATACATTTGAGATGTCCTTACCACACTTGAGAATTCGGTACCTGATGGTTCTTTAAAAGGCTGTCAACCTTTTTCGATTCTGCGGGTCTCTAAATGGTATGTTAGCATTTACGGATGTACTATGACATCATTACCATAATAGTAATCTGAATAAAAGGTGTAAGAAAAAGTAGATAATAATCTGAAATTCAGTACGTGTATTTTTCGTATATTCAGGATGTGCTAAAATAAATTTCAATATTTAACATACAAATACACGAACGTGGAATTATTTAACATATAAATGTGATGGTTAATGTTTTATTAATATTTTACATGTTGTGGAATGGTCGTATATAGTGCTCTCTCGGTAATCCGGCAGATACCGGACAAGAACACCACCAGATCACAGGAAAATCACTTAAAATAACGCAATAATACTAAAAAAGTTATATATTTTTGTTTAAACTTTAATTTTCTACACTCAAAGTGTCAAACATACGAACTAATTAAAGCTGCAATAAATGCATCTATTTTATAGTGATATTTTACATAAAAATATCCTGCATTATTCTGATGAGGTAGAAGGCATAAAATAATTTTTTTGTGACTTTATCAGTCGGTATAAAAAAGCCGGATTACTGGCATGACCGGATTAGTGAAGTGCCGGATTAAAGAGGGAGTATCGTATTTCATGAAAGAATGCGCACACTAATATTTAGGAAAAGAGTATTAAGTTGCCGTCAGAAAATTAAGCGCTTATTCTGTAAACTTCTTACTAAGAAATCTAAATAGTGATATTTTAATTCACTGTGGTAGAGGATAGTATCAATTATTCTGCACTATTTTAAATACTCTAAGATTTGTTTTTGAAATAATAATCATTAAATAAATCAGTTAATTTTTTTTCATTTAAAGAGTTTTAAATAAATAAATCACGTAAATTATGATAATTAATATATGTCATATGACAATAAATAACGAAAAAAAATATTTAACGTAAATAATATTTTTTATAAACTTACAAAACATTTGAAATATTGTTAATTGTGTTTTCGAGCAATAAAATAAAATTCTGTTCGTAAACATATCACTCTTTAACTACACTGCAGAAATTTGTACAATTCTTTCAAACTATAAATATTTTTTTATAATTAACATTGGGATTTATCAAGTGGCTTACAAAACAAATGCGTTGTATATTATTATAATCTACAAACTTCAGTTAATTCAAAGTAAACTGATACAAAATAACAAGTGTAAAAATATTTTGATTTATTTTTGATACTACAGAATTCATTAATAATTTAGTTTCGCCTTTGATTCAATGGTTACAATTGTTAGGGAGAAAAATCTATTTGACTAAGTTCTAAATCTTAGATAACACAATTAACAAAACAGACAAATTATTACTACTTAATGAATAAAAATAAAAGATTAAAATGAAACGTTGTTGTATTGTAGAATAAAAAAAATATTTGGTTTTTTTGTTAAATATTTTTATAGGATAAAAATGATCCTGGGAATTTAATAAGTCTGAAAGTTAATCGATAAATCGTAGATGTAAGTGTGAATAACTTATTTCGCTTAATAAAATATCAACATGCTATTTAGTCATTACATTTCTTAACGCTATAATTAAATATGAAACACGCAATTGTTTCACAGACTATACCTGAAATGGTTTTTTTTGCCGTGATACGAATCACTCACACTTAGTAGAAACATAGTCGACCATAAGAAAATTATTTCATTTCCTGAAAGTTAAGATCTTTTTTTTTTATTGGCTGAAAATCTTATTTTTTGATGTTGATCTCTGTACTTCAGTTTTCCTTTAATTTTCTTTCAACAAATTCATGAGAAGTTTCAATGAAGAGAGTAAATTCAATTAAAAATTCCTTTCTAAAATTAAAAGAAAAATATTCTATTATTTAATTTATATGTTAACATACATACGCGTGATGGCTGTAAAATACTTATACGTTATTCAGTAATATTGATTTTCAAAGAGGACTGTTCTAGGAAAATAGCAGGCTTCGAACCTTGATTCCACCAAATGCTGTAAAGCCATTCTGATGATGGATACTGTACCTTAAATGGAATTGGGCTTCAAGGTCTTCATGTGGTATGGTGTAGTGGTTAGGTAGGTGAAGAATTAATACTTGTTGTTATCTTCATTAATATCAAAGTTCAGATTAACTTTTATAAAAAAGAAGATGACAAAGAAAAAAGAACGAATAGTCCTCATGTAGCTAAAAAGTAACGTAAAGGCTTTCGTGTGTGTGTCTACCAGCCATTTTGATTTCTTGAAAGTAACGTTAATCCTAGGGAATTTCCGTTTCCGTCCTCAAATCTATTCTATTATAGGAATTTGAATGCAAAAAGAAGCAGCCAAAAGAACAAAAAATAATAAAGGTTTCTGGGGGATCAAAAACACATTTTATCTTAGATTTTTAAAAATATTTTTACGTCTATTTTAATGATTAGTTTGTAGGTTTCCCGGTTTTAAAAAATATTCTAAAATATTTTCAAAATTCGGGGCGAAAATGTAATTTTGCGTGAACCTTCATCATTATTTGCTGTTTCGAATGCATTTTTTTTGCATTCAAATAAATAACATAGCTTCGAGTTGAGGACAGTAGTAGAAATTCCATAGGATTAATTCTACGTTAAAGAAATAAAAACGTTTGTAGATGGGAGCCTTGAGGCTCCCATTAAACAGACATTTTAATTTATGAATATTAGGTTCATTTTATGGGATTTCCCCTTTTTTTTCAAATTTACACACACAGAGAGAGACTCTCTCTCTGGAATATTTATACGAATTCAATAAACTGCATCCGATAGATTTCTGCAGAATTCCATTTTTCCTCCAGTGTTTGAAAATATTTTTGTCTAATAATTCGTTTGTGATTTTTCCGATCTTTAAAAATTATGTAAAAATATTTTCAGAAAATTGGAAGAATAATATAATTCCACAAAAACCTTCATTGTAGTAATTCGGATTCACTTTACTGTATTCTGATAAAGGGGCAATAATCTAGATTTAAAAAAAAAAGTGGGGTAAAATTCTATATTGGCCTACGTCTTAGTGTTGAAAAACAAAATGCTCTAAAAACAGCAAAAGGGTTGTATTATTAGATTTTTAGTTGAGTTCCATTATTGCAAAGGTTGCCAGTTCAGTACGTCTATGTTGTTTGGTGACAGTTTGCTTTCTGTCTCCAAGACGAGGGTTAATCTGAAATGGAATCCAGCCGGAAAGCACAAATTCCATAGGAGTATCAACAAGGTCACTCTTTCAGAACTTGGTAGACAGTAGATTCAGTCAAAATCATTCTAAATGAAAGAGGTAATAACATATGTTGCTCTTTCTTCCTTTTTTTATACATATGTATCCTATAAAATCAAATAAGCCCTCTAAATTAAAGTATCGTCTCATAGGAAGTATTGGTGGCAGTCGATTTCCTTTGATTCCAACATAAATATTTAAAATTACCTCGAAACTCTTCCAAAGTTCTCAGCTATTTAACAATAATATCTTTGAACAATTATTTTTAAATACTAACAATGTCTCCACATTATGTAAAATACCAATGTAATTATTACAGTTTAAGATTAGAATAAAATACTACGAGACACTGAAAATGTAATACCAAGAAGTGTCCAGAAAATCATGCAAATTTCAGGATAGACGGACGTCATCAAGTTATTCGAATGATATGAAATGCGCAGCTTTCCAGTGCGCGTTAAAGAAAATATAAGGGGAGGAACTTGCAGAAAATTCAAATTTAGTGTCATTATTTCTACTGGGAAAATCATCGAAGAAAATTTGCTCTTGTTTCAGAGGATGCATGTAATAGCAGAAAATGCCAGGTTGTCATCAACGGAGGCCGTTCCAACAAACAGACGATTCCACGAGGGGCATGGTGATAGTACTGAGATGGTAGGTTGGTCCATACAGTAAATCTCAGCTGACACACACCTGGACGCGTCCACAGTGCACAGACTTTGACGAAGATGGTTGGAACAAGAAAATGTTGCAAGGTTTAGGGGTGCCGGTGCAGCCAGAGTGACGTCAGCACTCTTGAATCGACGCATCCGCCGACGAGTGGTCGCGGACTCGGAAGCCACTTTTACCTCCATTCTGCAGCATGTATAAGACACACTGGATGTTCCCATGTCGACCAGAACCCTTTACCTTCGATTATTTGCAAGTGGCCTGCACTCATGGCGTCCGTTAAGAAGACTGCTATTGAACCCATAGCATAGACGCCAATGTCTGCAATGGTACCGGGCTCGAGTGATGCGGACGATGGAATGGTACAGAGTCGTGTTCTCAGATGAGTTTCGCTTCTGTTTCTCCAATGATAGTCGCCGCATACGAGTGTAGCGTCAACGTGGAAACAGGTCCAAACCGACAGCAATTATGGAACGTCCTACCGTGGGGCAACGCGGTATTATGGTTTAGGGCGCAATAGCGTACGATTCCAAATCACCTCTAGCTCGTATTCGGAGCACTATGACGGTCCATCGATAAGTGGACGATGTGCTGTGGCTGGTGACACTCTCCTTCCTTCAGGGGGTTCCCAATGCCCTTTATCAGAAGGATAACGCCTAACACCACACTCCTCGAATCAGCCAACGTTCTCTACAAAGTGTACAGATGCTCCCTTGGCCACCATTATCTCCTGATCTCACACCAATTGAAAACATTTGGAATGTGACTGGACACCATTTGCAGACCCTGCCATTGCCACGTTCAGAAGACGAACTGTGGCAAATAGTTGACAGGAAATGAAGAGTTATTCCTCAAGACACCATCTGTCTCATTGACTCTGTACCTAGATGTGTTGCTTCGTGTATCACCGTCCACTGTGGTCATACAACCTAATGAGCAGACGCAGTTCTCTCTCTCTATAATGCATATCATTTCGATCCTTTATTGTTCGCAGCTGTCTCTTTCTGTTTTCTGAGTTTCATCACTTTCTGATCACTCCTTTTTGGTGTTGCATTTTCAATGTCGCGTAGTGTAATAACACTCTGCTATCAGTATTTGGAAGTTTAAGGGAGAGTTATTACATAATTTCGAATCGACACAGGATAAAAACTCTTGAACTGAAACACAAGAATTTTATTTTACGAAGAAAGAGTTACACAAGTGCCTGCAGTTCAGAGCCGGGAACAGTTATTTTAAAGAGAAACACAGCAACGGCTGGATTCTATTTATACTGTTAAAATTAAAGTTGTTGCTACCGTGCTAAAGATAAATGTTTAGTAGATGGCGCTGGTATGTGACACGACAGAATATGATTATTTTGCGCAAAATTTATTTTAATAGAAACTAGATAGAAATTGAACTCAAGCATGTCGATGAAAGGCACATAAAATGGTTTATAAAGAAAATACAAAAATTAATCTAAAAAATTTCATATTCATATTTCATTCATTCATTTTTTTAGTTTCAGTTACAATTCAGTGACAGTTTTTTCATGTTTTCCTTACTATGTTTCTTGTTTGTTTGTTTTTTTCAGTTTCAATAAATTTTTAGAAACTTAAATAGCTTTCAATGATAATTTAAACCTTTCAAGATGTCTTTGATAGAATGGAACACTTCATTTTTAATTGTCTCTTTAACACTGTGAACTGTATCTCTATTTTATTTCACGATGCTGATGTTTTGAAAAGGAATATTCCGTTTTGAAAAACAATAATCAATAAAAACTTGCAGTACAGAGCAACAAAAAAATGGAATTCGCAAAAAAAATAGTTAAATGATATATAATTGATTCAAGGGCTATAAATCATTAATTTTTAAAGAGTATAGTTTAAAATTCTTTACTTTTCAAAATTTCATAATAATTTCGAATTTATTGAATCTACTTTCTCTTTCACGTTTGGATTTGTCGATTACTTCTAAGTTAAGCTTCAGCCTTTTGGGATTAAATACCGTTTCAATTAACTTTACAGCTATTACCAATACTTTTTTCAAATAAACAAGCAATGAATCTGAGAAAGAAACAATACACAGCAGCAGCAAAATAATTTTAAAAATTCATTATGAATAATTTCATTAAATTCTTTTTCTACAAATGAAAATAAATCCTGCATTTATTATCTTTGGATGAATTTTTAGGACACATTCCTCACCAATGTTTAAAAATACGGAGCTTTATATTTATCGAAATAATGCTTTAATGCGATTCAAATAATTAGGATCAGACATTCGTATTGTTTTTGCGTGATAGTTTAGAGAATTGATTTTTAAAAATGCTAGATTGTTTATCCTTTCTTTTTTAACTTTAGAGGATAACATTTCTTATATCCTTTCATCTATTCCTTTTTTTTATATCTACAATACTCATCACTTCTGCTAATTCCTGGGTGGGCAAATAGCGACCCACTAAGAGAGTTTTCTGCGGATCGCCAAGACAGAAAAATCTGCCTTCATCTGCCTTCCTACCCGTGTGTAAAATTATTCAAAGCAAAACTTACAATTTATTTGTAAGGCCTGCAGGAGAAGGCAATTTTTATAATTTCCCTTTATTAAGAAAAACGGAAAGTGCATGAAAGTGTTTCTACTGCGATTAGGGATCATTTGTAGAGTTTGGAGGACAAGGTCACAGGATTTCAAGACATTATGAAAATTGAGCTTAAATTCAATTTGCTCTCTTATCCCATCATTGCTGATATTGACACAGCACCCGAGGAGCTACAGCTTGAACTTATTGACATGCAGGAAGATCACACTATCAAAGAAAGGTTTAATGTTGTGACTCAAGTTGACTTTTACAAATATATATGTGCTGAAAAGTTTTCCTGTATGAAGAAATGAGCTGAGAAAATGTTATCTATATTTAGATATACACATATTTGGGAGCAAATTTTTCTTGCTTGAAGATCAACAAGAGGGAATATAAATGCTCTTTGACAGATATTAATTTGCAGGATGTGATTAAAATTTTCTCTAACAATCTCCTTCCTAATATAAAAAAAAATTACAGAAAAGTATGATTGAGAACATTTATCTCATTAAGCATCCTAAAGTTAAATGTGCTTATAGATATAGATAATATAAAACCAACATAATAAATAAATCGACAAAAAAATTGTCGTTATTTTATTTAATTCATATTTATTGATTTTTATGGTACAGTATATACTTTTATTTGAAACGCCACTTGAATACAAGCATTTTAAAAGGTGCTGCCCGACTCTAGCCTTCGCTTCCACAAAGTGCCCCCCGAGCAAAACAATTAACCATCCCTATACTAATGGATACGACTTAATCTATTTCTAGCCAAACAAGGGTCTATTGTTTTCAATTGGCTATAAATTGGCGTACCAGGTGAGAATACTGGCCAGCAATATATATATATAATTTTTGTACTTTCGTTTCAAAACAAATCCACCACACAACATTAGGATTACAAAGTCATCTAGTTAGTGGTCTAGTTGTGAAGATATTTTGAAACATTTCTGTATTTTTACACATTTACACACGCATATTTCACTCAATTGGATTTTAAATAATTATAACAAATAAAATTCTGATCATTCAATATGATTTCTGGTCATGATTGGTTTATTGGTGGATTTTAATTAAATATTCTATATTGAAACTTTTTATACTCAAATTAGTTAAGTACTATTGACTTCCAAAATTTATCTGGCAACAGTGCATGGTGGTGGACATCATCACTTAAAAAGTTATTTAATCTATTGCACTCAGATTCTTGATCACTTGTCAAAGATATGAGCTTTTGAATCTTTGCCTTTACAACTATGAAATTTGAATTGAATTTCGATGAAAAGCACGGATTCGGGTATGTAGTTTTTAAGGTTTTTAACTGGAAATATTTAATTATAATGTTTAATTGTTTCGAAAAAATTCTTAAATTTTTAATTGAATAATTTGTGATTGGATATTTTTAATTGAATGTTTTTAATCGGATAATTTTAATGGATAATTTTAATCGGATAATTTTAAAAGGATATTTTTAAATGGATAAGTTTTAATTGGATAAAAAAAATTTCTTTTTTTTGTTTTTGAAAATAATTAGTAATTGAGATATCTCGCCATTCAATTTTTCTTCTTTGTTTATTGTTTCTTTTCTTTAAATTACAACTTGAATTTTGAAGTAATCCAATTTCACCCAACAAGATGCATTGGGGGAGGGTTGGTACCATAGAACTAGTTTAACCCCACAATTCAGTCCCCAGTCTGAATATGCATGTTCTGTTTTGTTTGGTATTCGAATTATTCGATTTATTCTTTGGTTCAAATTAATTTCAAATTGAATCAAATTGTATTCATCTTTCAGTTTCAAATTTGATTAAGTTTCAACTTTTTTACTTAGTTCTATAAATGTTTTTTTTTTTTGTTTTGTTCTCTTCCTTTGTGTTTTGTGATAAATTAATTGCTTTATCTTATACACACATATATCAATAATATTAAATTTCATGATTATACATCAACGTTATTCAGTTTTATTTATTGTGACTCTCAAGACTCCTGTCTGCTGGTCACTTTGATTTTGTGAATGTATAATGTGTTAATTCGAGAATTTTTCGTGAATAGAAAGTTAATTCTATAGAATTTCTTCTATCGTTCTTAAATCTTTACTATTTTATGTACACTCATATCCATAAATCAAGGTTAAAGCCAGCTTCGACAAATAAAGGTTCAGAAACAAAACAAACGTAACTTATTCATAAAGCCTATTTCTTAAACAAAAGATAAAAAACAAAAAAGATGTATGTATGATATCATTCATAAAAACTGCGATTTTTACTCCCTGGAGCAATTACAAAATATGCATCCCATACGAAAACTTACCATTACATGGTTGGTATGATAGTTAATACCTTGTATGCCTCTCAGATTATGAAATACAAACCGTACAACACCTGAGCATGCCGAGTATCAAATTATCTAACTGATCTTGATATACACGTAGGAAGTAGTTGATGGGTTGCAACTTGTCGGCCAAGTATGTCCCACACATGCTCTATCGAATTCAAGTCAGGTGAGAATGCTGGCCATTCCCTTCAGGTGAAATCCTCAAACTGAAGGCATTCGTTTACAATGTTTGCAAGGTAAGGACGGGCGTTGTCGTCCATAAATACAAATTATGCGCCCATTGCACCCCTAAACAAACGGACATGTTGTTCCAGAATTATATCCTGATAAATGTGGTCTATCATGGTTCCGATTTGAACATGTAGATCTCTTTTGGAGCCCAGTATAATTCACCCACTCCAAACGAGCAAGCCTACACCACCGTAACTGTCTCGTTCAGATGTTGTTTTGGTGGAAGCGGAAATCTTGCGTTCATCATATGAAAGTCCAATGTGAATCATACTGCAAGCTAAACCTGGACTTGCCGGAAAAAATCACACAAGCCTGTTGTGACGATGTTCACATTGCATGTTCTCTACTCCAGGCTAACCACTGACGACAGAGAATTGCCGTGATTGGAACACATCTGATAAGCCCGCGATCATATAGACCAATATTTTCCAAACGTCTGTATACGGTTTGCCTTGATATTGTCGTATCCGTGGTTGAAGATAGCAGACGAGAAAGATCTGATGATGTGCTTCGTCTACTTCTCTTTGCAGTTATTGCCAAATACCAGTCGTCATTTGGCGTTGTAACTCGGGGGCGACCTGTACTGTAACGTCTACTGACATTTCCATCATTTTGGAATCGTTGCCAAAGCCTAGAGATGGCACTTCGGCGATGTCAAGTTCATCGGATATTTCCATTTGAGTATACCCACATTCCAGGGGGCCGACAATTCTACCACGTAAAAAAATCATTCACATGCATCGTCTGTGTCATAACTATTCGGTTGTGTTACTGAGCGGCTTACAGAACGCTAGAAAACAATTTTACTTCTTTGCTATCATTCCTTATATATACTCTCGTCATTGTGACACATTATCGGAGTCATTTGATGGCTACCTGTAATTTGCACATTATTCTTCAAGACATTGTGCGATAATTCTACAGGTGAAATTTTTACTTTAGAGTTCGATTTCCGTGTGATTTTGAATTATCCTTAACTTATGGACTTGAGTGTATTAGAATGAGAAAGAAACATTTTAAAGAGCAAAAAATAATGAAGGTTCCTATGGAACTACAGTATTTTTTATCATTATTTTAAATATTCGTTTGTGGGTTTTCTGATCTACAAAAAACATTCTAAAATATTTTCAAAAATCGGGAAGGAAATGTAATTCCGCAGAAACCTTCATTATTTATGCTCTCTTTTGGTTGTACTTTTTTCATTCAAATAGATAAAATGGTAAAGACAATGGTAAAGAAAGATTAATGTTACATTCACGAAATCAAAATGGCCGAGATCCTTAACTTGACATTCATTACTGGTCACAATAAATATAATTTGAAATTATTTTTAGAGTTCATATTTCATATACAGTATGATCCCTTAATTCGTGATAGTTGGGAACCATGGTTATTAAAAAGCGAGTTAAGGGAGCCGTAAGTTACAGTATTATTAAATATATTGAAAAGAACTCACAGACACTTGTCAAAATTGTTGTTTTACGCTGTACTATTCTTTTTCTGGTCATTCTTTTATGATTGTTAACGTTATAAACAAATTCACAAAGTTTATATTCATTTTGTTGTCATTCATATTGTTCAAGAATGAAATCACAACAATCTGCTTATCTAGGGAGACAGTAAAACCACAAGTAAAACAGACTAGTGTGTTAACGGATCTGAATGTATAATACATTATGTAACATGGTAATTCTTCTCGCGTCGCTTGTTTTTCCTGGCGTCTGCTACTCTTATACTTGCAATTTAGATAGTAATTTTAATTTAATTTTTCTTTTGGAAATCCATTTAGTTATTGTAAATTTTAATACCTTAATTAGGATGAGAGAGTAAAATTTTTTAAATATAAAATACAAATCTCGTAATCACGGTCGTTGTCTTGCAAATAGGCTTTTTTGTTAAGAAATGCAATCCAATGCAATGCAAAATGCAATAAATCTTTGAGTATTATTTTAAGGATTTTATCGGTTAAATTACAGTACTGTTACATAAATAACAGAATTATACAGAAAAATACAATACTTAATAATATTTACATTAAGTATAAAAATGTAATTAAAAAGTTTTGATGTCATCAATACAAAAAAGCAACAGCGGGAAAGTACTAAAAATTCAACGATTACTATGAGATGAAGTTACTCTAGACAGCGTTTTTCAACCTGTGTGTGTGGGGGGGGGGGCCCCGAGCCCCACTTGAGGACGTAAAGCAAAATGTAGGGATCATGAAAATTTAATTTAGATATATGAATTTTAAAAAGAACTTTAATCTATCTATTCAATATCTTTAATTTAATATTGTTATAAAAACTTGTTCCGTGTACTTTGAAAACAGTCCAAGGAGGAGGTTAATGGAAAAAGGCCTTTTTATACGGAAATGTTCAAGAGAAGATGAAGCACAAATAGTAGAATTCGTACAGATAAGTGACACAACAGGAACAAAAACAGCATTTGTGCAAATTCTCAAAGCAAGCAAATACCAAATCACTAGTAATAACAGTAATAATGTTTTCAATTGCGCAAAGCTCTTCAACTTGCTAGCTAGCTAGAGGCGACGTCATAAAGGATATTCAGGAAAATTCCAAAACTTATCTTCTAATCCAGATATCGGGAAAACTCGAACATTTTTGAGAACCTTCATTTTATCGCCAAAGCCGCTAAGTTCGTCACCCAGGTAGAAAGTCGTTGCTTAACTCTTCCAGGGGTTTTGACAAAACCTTTGAAAGAAATGTCTTTTCCTCAAAAAATTATTGTTGCAGAAAAGCATCATTGTAGTTTCGTAGCAATACGTTGCATTTTCTGTGCAGCCTAATACTGACTAAATTGTGGCGTAAATCATATTTACATGTTTCAAAAATACCACTAAGGGCATTATTATAGCGGTGTCAAATTGCAATTTCTACATATTTCGGAATCAAAATATAACCGTTAATACATAATACATACATCTTGCGCCACACCCTAGCGAATAATTCACGCCGCCGCTACAACAAGCGTGAAAATGCTTTTTTAACATAGTCAGTTTTTTTTTGTTTCGTTATAAGTTTGTACAACTCAAGAGCAATATAAAATTGTATATTACTATACACAATTGTATATTACTATTTTATTTGACTAGGATTGGTATTTATTTCAATTGCTATTATAAGAAAAGTTATGTCATTTTTATTTTAAGATCACATTATTTTTCACCAATGAAAAATAAAAGTTATAGTATTTCACTTCATTTTAACACAGAAGAATTTTATTAAAAATTAAATATATTAGAATTTAAATTAATCTAATAATTTTTGGATTCAATGCAGAAATTAAGCTACACAATTTTTTCATGTAGGCTTATGGTTGAGAGAGAGAAGTCGCTCGAAATTTTGAAGCGTTTGAAGATGAGGCCTCTAGACTAAAAAATTTAAGAGAGCTACTGATTTAAGGGATTGAAATCAGAAGTACACAAAAAAAAGTTATGAAACATCAAATGCGATTTTCGTGAGCTTTTGACCTGTTTACTTAGACGTTTCCTCTATAATCCCCTTTCAATGCACAAGTTTGAATAAAATGAATCAGTGATCCAAACATCTGAGTCTTGTCAGTTGAGAAAGTTACTCATAAGTCATCTATCACGACATGTTTGTCTATAACCTTTAGGTATTAGTTGAAGGTTCTAATTGCTGTAAGAGAGTGCTTCGTTCCGTTAATTTTATAACTATTTTGACAAATGATCTCTGTATGGATATTTATTTTACAATTTATTTTAATTCGGGGTAAACAACTTCTCGTGTTAAAATTGAGTCCAGAATGAAAATAGTGAGTAATAAGTTGGAAAAAATATAAAATTTATACAGCGCTTACACAAAAGTGAACTGTCAAGTAATTAACTTTTAATTTATAAAAAAAAAGGTCTTATATAATGGACATTTTATTTTCTTATATTTTCAGTATACAAATTAGTTTACTATACCTTTTTATGCGTGGCCACGGTAGCCGAGTTGTGCTGCCCACGAACTCGCGACCGGCGCTCCTTCCTTTGTGTTGTAGGTTCGAATCCTGATTACACTAAAGACCAACCATGTAGCGAGACTGATGTCCATTAAATCTGTCAATGCTCAAAGTCTTCACGTTGGCATGGTATGATAGTTTGGAGAGGGAGAATGCAGCTTAGATGTTCCCGTCATTATCAAGACTCAAAATTACGAAGACCTAATAGCTCTAGAGTTGCAACTTAGTGCCTCTCTAATAAAACAGTCATTCAATCAAAATTTTAAGTGATATTAGTATATAAAATGCAATTATGGTCACCTGAAAATTTAATTTGATATATTATAAACCATTTTAGTATACCAAGTCCCTTGGGTGAAAAGAGTGCCATATTTCCTTTAGTACTCCAAAATTTACATAGGGTCTCAAACTATTGTTTGCAAAAACTATTGTACTATCAAACTATTTACTATAATTTAAGGCAAATATTTCGATAATCAAACTGAAATTTAGGGAGGGGTGGACGGAGATTTATTTGAAGGAAATTTAAAAAGGAAATTTAGGGGAAGAAATACTTCGAAATTCTATTTATTATACTGAAAGAAATAATATAACAAAATTTTATTGTTATTGATTCAAAACTGAACTTCATTCGTTGAATTTTCATAAAATTAAAATCATATTAATTCACCAATATGGACTATTATAACGAATTTCGTCCTTCAAACCACGTCAGTTGATAATGAAGTCAGAGATTGTACTCCACAAGTCAAATTTTTGCACCATTTACCATTTGAAGACTAATTAATTTTAATGAACTGGGCTTCAATAAATGGGTATAGTGTATTTAGTACCAGGGTTTTCATAAAATAGCACGATGATCTTTTAGTAAAATCAAGAATTGTACTCATGATCCTGGAACTGATAAGTAGTTTGCAACAATACCAGCAGTTAACCACAATCTAATATGTTTTAAAGCTTAATTCATAATCATCAATAACTAACTGCGTTGATATTTATGAATATGAAAATAATTTAATTCCTAAAATGTTTGATTTGATATGATAAATGAACGAATATTATCTTGACATTTATAAAGATAATCGGAAAGAATGTAGAGTTCAATAAATTGACCATCGATAGACTATTAAAAAAAAAGAATTTTTTTTTCCTACTACCAAACTGTATTGGAACAAAGAGAACACAACTGCATCTCACACACCATTATAACAGAACAAACACTTATTTTGCCAACAGGGCAATGAATAAAAATCATTAGAACACTGATTACAGCTGCCATAAAATGGAACAAAACTTTTAGAATTCAAAAATAATAATGAACGGTCAATGAAAACGAACATCAATAATTATTTGCATAAGAATATAGTGCGAGAAAATAAATCTGTTCAAAATTAAAATAAAGTGAAATATATAATATCGCTTGCCTAAAAATACTACGAAATAAATTATTCTAAACGTAAAATATGGTGCAATACAGATTCAATTCTTTTCACTCGAGATCTGAAGCCAAACTTACAATTTAAACCATTAAACTATTTTGTATCGCCAGAATTTTTCCAGCGAAACCGACAGCTTTATCTTCTCGTTTGTTGGATGATTGTTTGTTTTGTTACAGACTGAACCCTTCATTGTGCTCAGAAAAAAAAATCACAAATTACACTAATTGAATGAGAGAACAAAGTTTATCAACGATACCCATTTATTTGCATTTAATTATATTTTACGAGGAACCTGAAAAAAAGAAGAAAAAGGACATAAAAATGACGAAAAAATTATGAAAAAAGGTTTGGTGCTTCTAACTGCTTTCCAGTACCATGTATGGTCACTGGCCTCAAATCCGGAAGTTTCTGCGAAAATCTGGTTCGTTTGTAGATATGTATTTTGCAATTTAAATAATCGTTCTTCATGTGGAGCATACTGGTCGTGATGGCATATTAATTGCTACTTGACTCTCAAGAATCAGCTGCTGCGACCGACTTGCCAATTTCATATGCAGGCTGGATAAACAGATTCGCTGTTTACATTCTCATTGCAATACGGTTGTCGTAAATGCTGGGGGACAGAAGGGAGAGAAATGAGATTTACAACATGATTCACCGTCCGTTTACTGTCGACAGTTGTTCTTTACGAAAACAGCATGATCATTCAGGAATGATTGTCGTGAGTTGGCTATCGAGGGAACTTGGCAAAATTATTTCGTGCTGTGATAGGTGCAGTACTGTATATTCGTGATGCTTTTCGTTAATATACATTGTAGCAAATTATAGTTATGAGGATATTATTCATACCTTTATTAGCGGTTTTTTTTATCAGATATTTGACGTAATCTGACTAGAAACTCTACCAAACAGATTATTACGATTTGCAAAATTGTTTTTTTTTTCTGGAGTAACAATTGTATTTCCACTAATCGATTGATTGACTGGAATATGAGGGTTATGGAGAAACAAAGGCTATATAATTTCTCCCACTAATCGAAGTTATCAATGTATTGATTGATTTTATCTTTATTCATTAGATAGATATAATGAAGTATGAGTATGGCATCCGTTCTTCATTGTTCAACTCTACAGCCATATCTCAGTTTAATCTAATAGTTAATAACCACTGAACTCCAATTGAAGGTACGTAAGAAGACAAATACTTTATTTTTCAGTAAAGGATAGATAAGGTTTCTTTCTCTCGAATCCCTCTTAATTCGTCAATTCTAAATTAGGATCATCTAATAAATTCTTAGCTTACCAATTTACTTAATCTGATTCAATCATTTCACACAAACAGTCGATTCTTATCCAAATACTTTTTAAATAAAATTCTCTTCGATCCAGAAAACTAATAAAGATGCATTAATCCAGAATTATAAATATCTATCAACAAGTGGCTATCCTCTATTTCCCTTCACTTCCTTCAATTCCATTTCATTTATAAATCATTATCTCTAATTCAGTCACTCAGATGTCATCCTCGTCACTTGACCGAGTTTCAAAATTACGAGGTCCCCCGTGTTGCATCTAATGCGACGGTAATAAAAACTACCAACCAACTTCTGATTCAATTCAATTCACTTCTATCTTCATTTAATTTATCTCTTACCTTTCATTTTCGTTTGGAAGATGTAATTTTATACAATTTAAAATTATTAATAAGTCCCCGAGATTAGTGAAGAGAAAATCGTGAACAACCCACCGTCATATGAATGTGGTTCAAATAGTAGCCATGAGGAATGGGAAATAGGATTTTATGAATGAGAATGGTGGGATTCTTACTGTAGTACTGGCCATTGTTCGTGTTTCTTTATTCTTAGAAGTTCAGAGTATGAAGCTTTCCACATCCAAAAAAAAAAAATCGTCTGTCTAGGAGACCATCTTCGCCTTCTTTAAAGAAAATCCACCGGCAGCTGCCCATTATTTTGATTGCTACTTGGTTTCTGGTCTTTAATAATGAATACGACGGTGGTTACGCGATGTAAAATATCAGTGAAAACTTATCGCGGCACCACTCAAAAATAACCTATGAGTCAGTGTCAAATTTGTTTTGATAATTACGATTTACAAAATTATTTTCTATCTCCTGAGAAAATTATTTTCCATCTCCTTTGGTTGGTTTTATTAACGCCACCCTAGGAGCAACATAGGCTCTAGGTTTGTTTTGGTGTCGTTTAATAGATGGTTGTACACAGTAGTAACACAAACTTATCTTAATAATACCATATGCCGGTAAAAAAGATACCTTTTTAACTACTGTTCTAAAGATTTTCATGAAAGCATCAAATTATCAGTGAAAGATTTATATGAATAAAAAAAAAAAAAAATCTACATTCTTGCATGTTTCTGTGTGTGTGTGTCATTGAAACAATAAGTGTAATTTAAGTTTTTATTTTATGAATATTAATAAAAAGAAAAAAGAATGTTCATCAACTTTCAAAAACCTAGAATTCAATTTTGTTGGCTACTGCAAAAGTAGAATGAAATATTAAAATTATCTGTAAATCAACATTATTATATCATGCGGATCAAGTTAAAATCTTTGATAAAATCAATTTTTTTCTCTGTAAAATATGTGACAAATATATATTTAATACATTATGTATGTTTGACATATATTATTTGCATCTCATCCATGAGAATGTTCCATAAATTCCTTAAGTAACGTGACCATTTATTTTCCCTCCCCTCGAAACAAGGCATTTACTAATAATAGATTACAGTATATAAATTAATCGCATTTTTAATTAATCGTATGTGTATTCAAGATAATGCATATTTCTTCCTAGTTTTTATATATTTTTAAAAGAACAGGTTTGAAAACGTGTAAGTAAACCAGTTATGGAGTCTTATATTCTTCTGAAGAACAAATTTCCTAAAGTGTATATCACGTTAACTTCAAATAAGAATGAAATTCTTGGCAAGATTTTTTAACATTTACTTTAGTACTCTATCGTTGCTTTAATAACTACGACTCGCAGCTACGTTTTGTATCATGGCATATTCGTGAATTTTCCCTTCGACTAACATCTGGGGTTTCTTTCTGATTTTATATTTAAGTTTCTATGTTCTTCCTACTCAAATGAAACGGGATGATACAAATGAAATAAAAATCTAGAAGTGGAGTGAATAAAGATAATCAAGTTGTATAAAAGCGACAGCGAATTGAATTGAAGGTCACGGTAATAAGAATGGAGTTAGTGTGGTTGGCTGGTGTGCAGAAGTCTTCGGCGTCTGTAGTGGATTTGGTGAGATAATGACTCAATGCTGTCGGAATAATTGGAGGAGGTACGCGCATCGTATTCCGGCAAGCGTAATTTTTGGCAGAATATAGAAATTGTTAGTACTCGTAGGTATGAACTTAGCTATGGTGAGCCTTCCCCTTACTTTTGTGGATTAATAAAATATATTTTGGATATGAATGACTGTATTACTTAATTTGTCTTTGCTTGAAATTAAAATGAAATTTAGATCTTGTGATTAGAGTAAACTTTAAGATGACAGGCAGACCAGACGGGTAATAGGATACAGTCACAGTTTTATCGCTCGTCCACAATCTTTTCATGACAGAAAAGACTCTTTCTACGAGTGCATTAGGGACTAGAGTAGAAATAAAATATATTAGTTCCTTTTTTTTTTTTTTTTTTTTTGTTATGAAATTAGAAATAGGTGAATACTCATCAAAAATTCCTTTGTCTCAGTTAAAGTTAATGAAAGTTCCTTTTCAATTAATACACCCGTTACGCATTAAATTTTTTCCCACATGGATACTTTGATCCATGCCCTTATTTTTATTTCTCATAGAATTAAATGCGCTGTTTCAGATATTTGATGATTTTACAGAACTCATCATGGCATCGTCACCGCAGTACTAGGGATCCTTTTCGATTCTTAAAAAATCTTATCAGCATTTTCTAATTTGTTGTTTCGAGAAAATGGCGTTAATGGGCGAGTATAAAATAAAGGATCATGGTGTTAGGTTATAATACATTATGGATATAATAATTACATTAAGTTTCCTTAAGGTTTTTTAAGTTGCTAAGACTTTTATATTTAATTTAACATTTTATCGTCTGCTTTTACTTTAATATTTGAACAAACTATTATTGTCTACTTCAATAATTTATCGTTTGTTTTTATTTCAATATTTCATTTAAGAATTGATTTTTATGGCAGACTCGACTGTTTTTATTCTTTTTGTTGTTAAAATTTGCAACGTTTGTGCACTTTAGAATACTTTATTTGTGAAAATAAGAATGCATTAGGAATTTGACGAAGGTATTTTCTTTTCATCATTTTAATTGCTTCTTTGGAGCGTGGGGCTTTAAATAACGCTTATTTTACTGTAATTAATATTTATTTTGAATAATTTTACTTTTTCGAGAACGCAACAGAAGAAGAAAAACGTTAGAATGAAATCAGCAAACCCAATTTCAATTTTTTTTAATTGTTAAATCGGGTTTCCTCCGTTCAAAAAAATGGGACATATTTTCAACCCGAAGCTGTGTTTGCTGCCTATATACATGCTGGACCCGTTTAAAACGTTTACCCATGAGCCATAACACGTTATCCACGAGCCAAAACGACAAATTACAAGGAATTACAGAAGATTTCTCTAGAAGTTGCAATGAATCTATGTGGTTTTTGATTTTAAAGCGTTTTAGTGTCCTTGACGTAAAACTATTAGCAAGAAGTTGAATTGCTTATAAATTAATGTCATCTAAGCCATATCCGAAAATTAATAAAGACACATCTTACCATTCTGAACCAAGGTCAGATGACGTGAATAACATTGAACTTCCATTTTATATCAAATACGGCTGATAACGATATTTTAGAGAGAATTCATAATACGTTAACTAATACTATTTTAATTATTATTATCAATTATTACGAGTTGGAGGTAACAATGTTAAGAAGATATGAATTTTAAATATTCGCTTTGTTGGTCATTTTGCTTGTATTTCTTTAAGTATCCTCCACGCAGGAGGGTTGTCTCATATACATTAAAGACATTTCCTCCCGGAAAGTAATTCTAAAAATCTTTTCTTATCTTGGAGTTTATCATCCAGACTTATCAAGAATATTAGTTCGACGGAAAAAATAAAATTTTACTGAGATGAATTGAAAAAATGCTTAATTTTTTTTATTCGGAAAGAGGACATTCCTTTTACTTGGCTTAGATATGGTGTGAGGGGTACTAGTTCAGGTTTCGATCTCGTTAACTTATCGTGTTTCAAATTACGAGGCATATGGTTGTGTGTAATATATATTTCAGTTGGGCAGAATTGATTAATCGATCGTTTTATCAACGTGGAACTCAGAAACAACACGAGGGCTATTTGAGACGAACCTTGTAATTTTAAACCTAGGTCATGTGACGAAGATGACACTCCAACTGATACCCCATTCTTTGCATTGTTCCCCACATGTGAGGAAGAATGCGAGGACATTAAACCACGACAAATTTAACTCTCAGCAACCCCACTACACAACGTGTCTGTAGTGACATCAGGGCTCAAAGCCACGACTCAGCGGAAACAATGCCGGCCATAAACTTGCGGTGACCACACTCAGCAAGTTCGTTAGTGGTTCCCCTTACATCCGGACAAGGTCCTAATTGAAGACATGTGGATTTGTGAGAAAAGGCAAGCAACATTTCTATTTCTCATGAACTTTGACCTTTTAAAATAAAAATTTTTTGGGAAGCAAAAACACCTCCTCATCAGATGCCCAATTTAGCAGGTGTCAATTTCAGATCGGATTGGAGTGCTCAGGACCAACAACTAATTTATTACTTTCAGATATCCAACCAAAACAAAAGATTGTCTTGTGGTTTTGGAAGAGGCATGGCCATATTTATTCTATCCAAAATTTCCGTAGAGAAGGGACAATCAGAGCTCTTCAAACGTTCGACTAGAACGTTGTGTCGGACTGAGGGCAGTAATAGAAACAATGTTAGAACTGGTTAACCACTTATATTCATCGATAGAGAAAGTCGGGATATTGTTAGAAAAATTAAGGAAAATTCAAATATTAATGCTCCAAAATTAAAATCTGATGTAGAAAACTATTTAGGTAAATCTTGCAATGCTGAAACAATTCGCCTTGTGGTTTGAAAGGCAGGATACCATGGTTGGAACACGGGAAGAAAACCATTCGTGAGAAAATTAATCGCAAAAAGAGACTTATCTTTGCAATAGAGAATGTAAAACAGGGCCAGATTTTCTTGAGTTTTGTAATTTTTTTTCAGATGAGAGTAAATTCAACGTCTATGGATAAGATAAACACCCAAAAGTGTAGAGAAAAGCAAAGGCAGTGCTCGAACCAAAGAACAGGAGAGGAACTGTTAAACACAGTAGGTTATGATTTGGGGTTGCATGTCAGTGGCTGGTGTAGGTAATTTAGTAATGTTTGAAGAAATAAGGAATAAATTCAGTTGTCTGGACATTTTAAAAGATAATCTACGTCAAAACGCTGCAAAATTAGGACTTCAGAAATCATTTATCTTTCAGCAAGATAATGAACCAAAACATACAGCTCAAACTGTACAAGAATGGCTGCTCTACAATTTTCAAAACAGCTCAAAAAACCTCCTCAAGCCCTTGATATTAACCCCATTGAACACTTGTGGGATTACTTTGATAAACAAATTAGGAAACAAGAGATAAAAAAATAAGAACAATTTCAGAAGAGTACATTTGAAGGAATGGCAGCAAATACCATATTCTGTGACCCAAATTTTAGAGAACTTTATGTCATCAAGATTCAAAGCAATGTTAAAAGTCAAAGGCTACCCTACTAATTACTAATTTGTAGTTTTTATAAAAGGAACTTGTAATTTTTTTTTCTCTTTCCCGGTTTTGCCTGCATACTTATTTTTGTGACAGGAATTGCATGTTAATTTGAAGGTAAACTAGTTTTGCAAATTACATAGTTGTATTTTTGTGATATTTTTCACGTTAAAATTAAATTTAAGTTAGCTATTTTTAAATACATTTAAATTTTGAATAAAATATGATTGTATATCTCTTATTCTTCGAAAAATATCAGTACTATTATTGTTATTGTGCGTGCATACTTACTTTTGTGACTCAGTGTAGGTGAATGTACAGCTAATAATAGCTGCATCAACAGCATCCTGTATCAATTGCAGGGGGGGGGGGACCATCCAGCTAATTCTCCATAATGTCCTATGTATATTATAGAAAAACAAATATTAGAATTGAAAAGCAGACAACACTTAACAGTACTGGAAGCAAGATGACGATTTCGAGCTGCTAATAATGAAAACTATTCCGCAATATTAAGAAATCATTCACAAGCTGATAATATACAAAAACTTTTAGACTATAAATTTGAAAAAATGTTAAATTCCTTTCAAACTGTATTGGAAATACAAACGGCATTTTTAATGGAGGTTTTCCAAAAATCACTAGAATCAATGTTCACACATTTTAAGCAATATCTTGGAATTCGGGACTCGTATTACATTCCCAACCAGAAAAAAACAGGCACGTACATGCACTGGTGATCAAATTCTATCTATGCCGTGTATTAAGGCTACATCTAACGACACAGAAAAAGGATAAGAATGGATAAAATAATCAATTTTGTGTATATATTCTACATATTATTCCGAATTGTACTATAGACAAGGAACTTTGTATTCTCTTATAATTTTGCGATATATCCTTGAAAGAAGGATATAAAAATTATGAGTTGAAATTTTTTTCCTTTTTATTCCTCTTTCATTTATGAACTTTTTACAGTGGAATTATAGAGATCTAAAATATAAATCTATATGGTTAAATATACCTCCCTTCTCCCCAGTAGATTTTTGGCTATTTCAGGAAACTTTTTTAAAAGACGACAGGCTCAATTTTAAAAACAAAATTATTTTCAGATTAGACAGAACAGACAGACCCGGAGGAAGACTGCTAACAGTAGTTCCAAAGAATATCTCTACCCGATAAGTTCCTACACAAATAGAGCAAATGCAAGATCTAAAAATACTTGAAGTCAAAATAGAAATAAGAAAAGTATCTTTCTATTTAATTAATATCTACTCTCCTAGGAGACTAAAGATTTTATTCGTAAAATCTTTCTTGGAAACATTAACAGATCGGGCCTTCATTTTTGGGGACTTCAACCTCCATTATCTGATGTGGGGGATCCGATCATTCTACTAAACATGGTAATGACTTTGTCGATTGGTTAACTGACTCAAATTTCATTATCCTCTATACTACTGATCCTACGCATAGAAGTACTTAGGCACAGCTTTTCTAATAGATCTTAAATTATGTTTATCAACCTATTCAGGCCACACTAATACCTATATTTTAGACTGCTCCTTTAAAAACGATAATTCACCCATCGTTACATAGTTCTCATTACTCAAGCAGAACTTGCAATTTGTAAAACGAATAAATCGGCAAGAAGTAATGAAATAAGTACGATATACATTAAACAACCAAGAGGATGACAAGACACAAATAACCCAAAGTATTTCTAAAACAATTAAAAATAATACTCAAGAAATTCCATTATGAAACAGATCATTTCCACACCATGGTAGAACAACACTTGTAATAATTTCTTCAAGCTCAAAAACTATTTCCGAAAAAAGACCATTCGTGATATTTCCCCTCAACTGTGCAATAAATACAAGGAATATTCAGTAAGCTCAGCTTTCACATAAAAAAAGGCAAACAGATTATATTGGGACTCAATATGTAACAATATATCTGATCCAAGAGCATTCTACAACATCCTGAAGAAATTTTCTACTCATAAAAATATAAGGGATAAATAATAATAATTAGGAGAGTGGGGGTGCCTGCTCAGGTGTCGTCCTCGTCACTTGAACGAGGTTCAAAATTACGAGGTCCGTCGCCAATATCCCTCGTGATGCTTCTAGTGAGACGTTAATATAAACTAAACTAAAACTAATCCGGTAAATAAATATCGAAATGGACAAAAAATAGAAGAGAGGAAATACTGAGCTCTCGAATCATCAGCAAAATGATCATAACACCAGGGGTTTTGCACAAGCTCAATTAAAACGATAATGCCCAATGCAGTACCTGTAACCATGTCAATGATTTGGAACATATTCTTTTGACTTACAACAAATACGTGTCCCATAGAAATCTTCTCTGGAATATTCTCAAGATGAACCCACAGCACAATATTAATTTCAAAGAATTTTTTTGAGTGAACAGTAGCTAATAAACAAGTTTTCAAAGCATCCTTGTAGAAGATGAAATATTTTGATTTTTATTGATGTAAAATAGTATGTGAAAGGGGGATAATAGTCTTTGTTGCTCTATATCCTACATAAAATCAATCAATCAGTCTCAATGAAAAAATAAAGATGGCGTATCTTTAAACCTATCAAAATTCAAAATCCTTATGATAGCTTGGCGTGAATATGAAGAGTGAGAATCATGTGGGGATTTTATCATCTGATTACTATTTAAGTTTATAAGGCTCTTTGTCTGTAGTACGTAGACTTTTGTATCGGGCAATTATAAATATCTGGACACGTTCAATACAAAGAAAACAACAGCAAAGTTGAAATATTCTTTCTTAAGATTCCAATTTAAAAATTACTATTTGTGTGAATTATTTCTTTATTTTCCTTTTCACTCATTAATTTTCGAAATATGTTCAGTCACTGATATTAAAATAAATTCATGTATTGTTGTGGCATCTTATCTCTTCAAAGAATTTTTATTGTCTTTTCTAAGAACTTCAGAGGAATTTCGCCAGTTCGTCACATACTTGTGTTGTTAAAAATAAACCTTTCCAGTAGAATTTCATTTAGAAGCTCAGCACTTCTGAAAAAAGGTGCAGTGACTCACATTTAGTTCATCACAAGATACTGAGTTACCATTCGACGGATTCTGTAGACCTTGGTGATGGGGGGACGTTTAAACTAGTAATCCGCGGCTCTGAAGACCTGGCATTCCGAACTGCGTCAGTTATTAAACGCTTTTATTCATGTTGTTATTACTTGTAGCATGTGGGAGAAATTTTAAGAAAATTGTTGTAAGGTTCGTCCTTATTTTTAGTTATCTGTTTTGTAAAAATGGTTTTATGTTATTTTTATCAATTTTTCGCCTTTCACATTAATTCCCGATGTTGTTTATGAAATCTACAATGAATTAAAGCGAACAATTTTCTTGTTTAAGTATACAACGGCACTTTAAGATGCAATTAAGAAAAGAGGGATTAATATTTAAATTTAATCTCTCTGTGTGTTATTTACTAAAGAGAATTTTTCGATAATCAATGCGATACCTTAAAGATTATTTTGATTTTAATGTGGCAATTTAAATCTTATTATAAATTCCATTCTATTTTTATGAATTTATTTATTGTCCTATTATATAATCAAATTTCTGGAAAATTATTTAATTATTTGATCAACTTAAAAAACTTAAGACTTTATGTTATTTTACCTCTGAAGTCAAATTTAGTTAAATAAAGAAATTGTTTTAATTCTTAAAATGGCTTTGTAAGTAAGTCTGCTCCATGCGAAGTATGGAACTATACAATTTATACACATTCATCCCAGATTCCGTAAAGTCTTTTTAAGTTATTATAAATCGTATTATTTGGTAGAAGTGAATACTATTTTTTTGTAATATAAATTAAAATAATTTAATATAATAACATATATTATCATTATCACTGAAAAATCTTTTTCCAATACAGTATCAATTACTTACGTATTATCAGTTGAGTATATTTGTAAAGGCGTATATTGTTGCAAACCCGAGATAACGCTTCCCTGCAGCGTTCCTTTGAAAAGGAAAAGAGACATTTACAGAGAATTCATCAGTCAGCCAAAAAAAGTTTAAGCATCGGCCCTTTAACCTTGTTGATGAATTTAGCAACTTTAAGACTTTGACGAGAAAGATAAGGCTCTTGAAAGTATTGCAATATAGGAGAAAACTTGATTAGTTTGAAAGTTATAGACTTTTCCTGAATTGTTCCTGCGACATCACATCTAGCCGGAGCACCTATAAATAGGAGTTATGCTAAGCCGGAAGAAATCGATTAGGAAATCGATTATATTCGGTCAGTACTTGGAAGGGGAGTTTTCGGTAGTATAGCCAATTGAATAAACGGAAGCGGCCTGAGTCTGCCTCGGAATTCCGAGATGTTACTGCGGATATTTGTTCGTGGTGTAAACTGCAAACTAATAAGTTGGTGACCTGAACGTTGCTGATACAACTGTGACTGTAATTACAAGTGCTGTTTTTGTTCCTGTATCTGCGTTGCTAATGTGTAAAAGTACTGTGTTTCTATTTGTGCTGTGACTGTTCAAGCTCTGCTATCTGTTTGTCGTCTTATCCAGAATATGTGTAAAAAAGTGTTATTCTCTTCCTAGTTGGACTGATTTCCATACAAGGCAGAGAGATTTTTGTAACAATATATATTATGGTATATTAGTTTTATATATTATTTTTAAAAATATATATTTGTTAGAAAAAAATATATTAGTTTGTATTGTATGCGTGAAATTTAAAATTATAAGTTAATAATTAGTTGCAGTTTATGCTCAAATGAAAGCAGGACATTTTTAAGTCTGACACGTTATTATTAAAATATCTCACATACTATATTATTTAAGTCTCCGACACGTTATTTATTGAAGCACGAAGCCTACACTTTTGGATTTTAGATTCTTAAAAATTTTCTAATTTATTAACTGCGTTATTGATAATAGTCAAACAAAAGCAAAAAAATTCAACTTAACAAGTTACAATTTAGGTATCCAAAGAAGTCCTAAATGCTTAACAATTCTTAGAAAAATTTGAAAAATAATTTATTTTCACGAATTTAAATAAAAAAAGAGGGGAGGGGTGCGTTCAAGCTTTAAAATCGCTGGTATAAACGAAGTCCTAAGAATAAATCTAGGCTTATACATCAACGTTCAAGTCCTCTACAAAATATATTCACATTTTTAAACACTATTTAGATTTTGAAACTAAGTTTTTTTTAAATTCAAAACAATGTTTACATTCTCAGACGCACGTTCTATTTACTATACCATATCAACAAATCAGAGATAAAATAAATAATTATTATTGCTCTTAAATCGAAATGTATCTTCAATGTTTATTTGTTTTGGCTGGAATTCATTCCTTGAATTGAAATATGATGAGATTTCTAGGTTCTCCAAGATTTGATTTTAACATCTCACTGCTGTTCTCTAAAAACATGCTTGGAGGATAATAAAATTATAAATAGGATTTGTACGCTCGATTTGTTCAGTTTAAAGTATTTTTCAGTTACTATGTTTTTTACTTTATGTGATTTCTGCCCCATTTTTTCGTTAACCATGATTTTAATTACTTCAATACGTTCTACTGCTTGATTGGGAAATGAGCCTACGTGCTATTTCCTTCTGTGATTTTTCCTGTCTCAGCAATTTCATTCCGCACTTCAGTGCTTATTTTCGAAATGCGGTACAGTGATTGATTGCCACTGAATGAGATTTATGTAATATTTTACCCTAAAATTTATTTTAAGAGGTAAATACGTTCTTACATAATTATCTTTAATAGGTTTTTCTTTTGAACTTTTTTCAGAACTTGCAAACAGATGTGTTTCCTCTGCTCAAGATGATTTCCTCAATCGAAAAGAAGGATTTCAGGGTGGACCATACAAGCATATGTTTACACAACAAAATAAGCTTTAGTTCTCAAATCATGCTCTAAATACAAGCTGAGATAAATTTGTGATGTTGGGATATTCCCTAATTTTCTTTTCCCTAACCTCGTGTACTCTTTGGTAATCTAAATTGCATAAAATAAAGACTCCCTTCCAACCAAATGAACATGATTAGATAAATTAGTTGAAAGTAGAAGTGTAGTGAATTTCATAAAAGACAGGAAATTTGTATTTGTTGTTTTAATATGCATTAATTCTTTTTGCAAAACCATGGAAATCCATTACGTATAAAGTTGAAACTTAAGCGAATGGTTAAAAGGTAAACCAAATAGTTCTTATAAAAGTTTATGAGTTTGAATAATAAATCAAAGGCTTAATTTTAAAAAAAAACCGAATTAATAAATGAAAACACCGTGAAAATTATTGCCAATAAAGGAATTTTGAATCGTGAACTTGGCATGAAAACACAAATGTATTTTAAGTAAAATGAACTAATATAAATTCTTATAATAAAAACAAATTATTTATTAATATTCCAAATATTTTAAGAAATATTAAAATTTTGGGTTACATTTGGCACTGACATTTCTATCAGAAACATGAAATTAAAAAATATTAATAATAAGGCATGAGTATTAACACGAGAAATACTGAAAATAATATTAAAACCGGTCAAATAAATAAATTAGCATTTCCGAAAATCTGAACTAAAAGATTATACCCTTAAAGACATTCAAACTCTATGTAAAATACCTAAATATCCCTACATCTTTTACCATGTTATCTGTATAATCCTTAAATTAACTTCCCCAGCGAAACAAACAGGGAAAGCTTTCTGTCATTTCGTTCTTTATTA
>BMAW01083162.1:27653-52763 GCA_019974015.1 Nephila pilipes | reverse complement strand
TTCTTTGTATTTATTTTTAATGTAGATAGTTTCCTATTAGTAAAAGCTAAAAATATATTTTACATTTTTGGTACTAAGTGTCTTAAAAAGCAAAAATAAATAAATAAAAATAAACCCATGACATATTCAACTGCGATTAAAAATTTCAACTTTAATTCTTATCCGAACAAAATTTAAAAATGTTCTAAATGTGTAGCGTTTACAAAAATAGATTGAAGCAAAATTAGAGGAAGTGAAAAATAACACATAAGACGCAAATTTAAAAATTTTAGTTGAATGTATTCTTTTTCAGAAGTTTCAATGCACAAGGTTTGGTAAACACTCTTCTATTTAAGTTGCATAATTTATTTTTTAATAATGAAATGGCTCTTTTTATGTATGCACTTTCAATTTACACAGAAATTTAAGCTTTCATTTCTTTTAAATTTCGAACTCTTTTCTTACATTTCGGATAAAAACTATAACCAGAACAAAACAGATAAAAATACTCCAACATATATTTAGTTCTTAGTATAATGATGCTGATAATACATTGAATTCATAAATTATTGCTCAGTATTTAATGGATTCTTAATCTATGTAATTTGATGCCTTTCCACTGCGTATTCCTCTTGGATTTAAAGTAAGCAAATTTAATCATTTTTGCTTACTGAATATAGAATGTTTCACATAAGACGTAGTACAGGTGTTGATTCTCTATTCACGGTAAATAACATTTTTCGATTTTTATAATTTAGTTTCCTTTTCGATTATTTTCCATGGGAAACTTCTAAAATGCTGATTGAGTCACCAAATCTATCTGACTTCGACAAAATATGTTTCAAAGATTAAATGAAAATAAGGTTCTTGATGCCAATTATAAATAACGTAACAGTTATTAAGTAAAGGTAACCCTTCCACATCCACTTAATTTAAAGTAACAAGTTACAGAATGAAGTTAAAAGCAATAATCTATTTTCCTGACCATTGTATTTGCCTTACAGCCGAGTAGATTAAATCATATTGTAATGAATGAAACGAGTGCATGGCAATTATTAAAATATTTACTGTTAAATAGATGAATATTATGTATAAATAGGCTAAAAATAAAATAAAGAATAAATACCGTTATCATGTATTCCAAGGACCCTATTCATTATCACTGATCGAAAAAAATAAACTAAAACTTTCACTGAAGTTCTTGCAGTAGTTAATTTTGGCTCTAATAGAAAGAGGTGAAAGGTTTATTCGAAATTCATTCAATTAATATGTTCTACGATAAAAGAATTGTTTAAAATCCAAATATTTTTTGATAAAATCAGCGGTATTTGCTTAAAGCAAACGTGGTTTTCAAAATGAAAGTAGTTGGATCGTCTTGAATCGGAATGTGATTTTTTTCAGTCGAATCCAGATACTACTGAATTGCAGTGTCACGGGGATGTACGTAAAACCTGTCTTGGTTCCAAGTCCCCAATCTGGCAAGATGTAGAAAAGAATGGGGGAAGCCAGTTCAGGTGTTCTCACACGAACGAGGCTCTGATAAGGATGTCCGTTGAAAAAAACCATCGTGTTGCTTCTAAGTGTGAAATTAATAACCAATTAATCAAACGGAATCATATATTAAAAAAATCATGGAATTGTCCATTAAAAATTAGACATTTAAAATGTCTTGACTTGATTACGGATAATGAAAACTCCTGAACTCCTCGTAATTCACTAAAACGAAAAGACTGTTATTGACTTATTTTAAATAGATAACTCATTTTGAACAGAGTCTGAGTATAAAATTGTAAAACATCATCATATCGCTATCATTGACTTAATAATCTCAAATGGAGCTTGGATTTGGGATGGTTCAGTCACCTCGGTCATTAATAATTTAAATAGTTTTAAATCAGTTCAAAGTAATTAATTCTTAGAAATTTAAATTTATTATTAACCGCTAGCTCTTCACATATATAGATTGTGTGTGTGTATGTAATCAATATAATAACACCCTGGTTTATCGTGGATGTTTGGAGAATGCGGTTCTTGATGCCATACTCTTCACTAGATTGAGACTCAATATGATAAGGTCCATCACCAAGTGCACAGGAGTTTATTCAAAGTACCATGATATAAAACAATAATTCGTTTATTCATTATATATCCATGTACACCGATACGAATCATTTAAAGAAATCGTCCCGATTAGTTGTACTGAGATTTCTCCCTTGCTGCAGGTTTTTCCAGATTAATACTGATCAATTGCGAAACAGATAAGGAAAGAACTGCTATTTCCCACATTTTATTGGGAAAGAGCATATGTAATGGCTAATGATTCAAAATAAAGTATTACAATTTAGACATCTAGTCGAACATTTCAGCTATCCATAGCTCAGTCTCGTGAATGATGTATAGTAATTAATCCTTTTTTACATAAATAGCTTGACTTCTATTACTTTACTTTCCTATGCTTGTAATAAAATATGAATACTGAAGAGAAATCAAATAAATTTAATCGTTTTTTAAATCTCTGTTTGATCTTCTTTCAGTCAAGACATATTATGTTTGATCAAAGATGTGGAGTGTACCTTCCGGACAAAACTACGTCTTTGTTCCCGACCAACTTTCGTACATAACACAGGAACACTAAACGAAGAAATGCTGTAAGACTTACACAATTGTGTAAATCAATGTAACTCAGATATTCTGTTCAAAGATTACTTACCTAAAATTAGAACTAAAAACTAGCTGACCGAATAGGAAACAATATAATTATGTAAAGCCTAATTATAAAGCCGAAAATTCTGTTGAATAACCGATTTCCTACTTGAATTTTTAGTGATACTCGTTTTCTGGCAACGGTGCAAGAGCAAGTATTGGCTCTTGCGCCACAAACCTGTATTCATTCACTCTCCGCATCCTATCAAAAGTATGCATGAACTGAAGAGAAGCGAATCTTTTTTTTTCATTGTATATGTACCTCTCGCAAAGCTTACAATAAGAGATAAGCTTTAGTATTAAACCTATTAACATACTATTGCTTCTTACTACCCCAATTCGTAATTAATTTAAAATATACTTTTGACTTACAATTAATTCATGAAATACATATCAATATTCGATTATTTCTGTCTCTTTGTTTCACTTACGTGTATTTTCTAAACGACTTTCTTTGTGGAGGTGTGGGGTAACTATCGTGACGACGTAGGAGCTACATAGAAGTCTACTCTTTCGAGGTTTCCCGCCTGAATAGGGCCAATTAAGAAATTCAAGTAGTAATAATAATAATTTTGACAAACCCAATAATGTCTGATAATACAGAATCAAAGCTTACAATTTCACCTAACATATCTCCATTTCCGTTTCTGAACTACCAGCCACCTAGAAATCCATGCATCTTTTCTGGTGACGACCAACACGATGCTATCACATAACTCAAGGACTATGAACGGATCGCATGTTATATCCTCTGAGATGAACAAGTGTGTCTGGCGAATGTAGTTTTCTACCTCAATGGAACAACAGCTAGTCTATCGTTTGACAATAATGAGGACCTTTTCACGAAATAAATGACGTTCAGACACTACCTAAATGATACGTTTTACCGTACAGACGATCCAGGACGCCCAAACGAAATCTGCGTTTTCACAAGGGTCCAAAAAAGTGACGAGAAGTTTGATTCATATATCCGGGATGTACTTTCCTTGAGCCAAAATGTTAATCCTTCTATGCAAAAAGGCGAGATGGGGGCCCATCTGATGAAGGGGATTGCAGAGGATGTGTACCAGCCAGTACTGGTTCTCGATTACGAAACAATCAATGAATTTATTAAGAGTTGATGATCGATTGAAAATTTATACGGACATGAACCGCACGGCCTGAATTTCAGAGGTAATGCAACATTTGTACTATGTCACTCGATACAAATATGGCTGACCTATAATCAAAGTAGCATTGTTAAAAAAGAACTTCAGAAATGCCTATCGGAAACCGAACATTCGCATTGAGCATTTGTAGGGATAGACGAGGGGCGAATGTTGAAGGCAATCATGAGTAAATATGCATGAAATCAAAATAAAATGTTTTATTTCCACCGCCAGTTGTGACGTTGTTTCTATTAATAATGACGTCCTTATTCAGTCTATCAAATCCACCGCTGTTTCGTTTAAAGAATTTGAAAAATTAGCTGTACCTTGAATGTGTTGCGTTTCAAATTCTTCCATTCAGTAGTTGTGTAAATCTGTGAAGGTTGAAATCCCCTTTTTCATTGAATACATTTTTGTAAATAGAGCATAGTTCATAATGAGAGAGATAATCACCAATATACTTCTTGCACCCTGTATTGGGAGCCGAGTTAGCCTAGTGGTGAAGTTCGTGGAATAGCGACCGGCGGTTTTCGTTCAGTCGCGGGTTCGATCCTTGGCCGCCAAAGACCCACATTGTAGCCGGGGCTGATGCACGTTAGATCTGTTCGGGGCCCAAAGTCCTCCTGTTGGCGGGGTGTGGATGTTAGGAGAGGGGGTGCCAGCTCAGGTGTCGTCCTCGTCACTTGACCGTGGTTCAAAATTACGAGGTCCGTCGCCAATAGCCCTCGTGTTGCTTCTAGCGCGACGTTAATAAAAACTAAACTAAACTAGCACCCTGTATTGGAATTTTAATTTTATAAAACTAAAACTGCATGGTTATAAGCAGCGAAACTTGAGTGTCTAAAATATTTTCCATAAGGTTCGCAGGGAACAATATCTCGATTAAGGGGAAAATGTAATGATAATTAATTTGAAAAATATCAATTCATAATGAAAGCCGAATAGTTTTCTGTAAAACGAAAAAATATTTTTTTCAAAAAAAAAAAAAATGTTCAACTATGCAAACGTAAGATTTGAAACGATTGAAAAATAATAGGCATTTTTTCACCGAAAGAAATTTTGAGATTATATGACTAATGATCTTTGCTCAATTTTTATATTTTAAGATTTTCAACATAATTTTGTAGTTTTAGCTGAGATGGTTATTTAATTATAAGAATAATTATTGATTAATCGTTAAAAAGACAGCCAAATAATTTAAACCAATTTAAAAGACCAATAAAGTCAACATCCAAATGCACATTCAATTAGAAAAGGAGCAATTAAAATTCGAGGGCTCAATACATAGGAAACAGCTGTTCGATAGAGAATCTCCAGTCAGAAGTAGTAGCCCTTTCTGTACCATCCGATGAATATCGCACGCAAAATGCCTAAGTCTTTGCATTGGACTACGCAGTGGCATAATGGATGTCTACTACATGTTCAATTTTTTACTATAGATCTTAATTGAAAGGAAAGGAAATGTCAAACAATTTATTCAAATATTTATAATGATTTTGATTAGCTTAATATATTAAAACTTCATTTTTTAGGGAAATGTTTGACTCGGAAACAAGCGACTTGGAGTTTTTAGATCTGATCATTAAGGAGGATTTATCAGACACGAGTCGGATGTCACCTTCAAGCGACGGAGTAACGAGTGTGGTGAAGAAAAATGAAAATCTCGGAACAGAAGATGAAGATAAAATTCAAAGCATAAACAAAATAAAAGATTTCTTAATGGACGAAAGGATACCTTGCGATTGGACCATTTATTCTCCGGGACCATCCACAAGCGGAGGTATTACTCGAGAACACGGTTGTCATCACTTTGCACGTGATAACGGGACAGAAATCACGAAATCGAACACCCATAATATGGGTGGAAACGAAAAACAACAGAAGAAAACTCCTCCTTTTAAAACATCAAACTCTAATGTTTCATTCATTAGTAAAAATATTCGTGGAAGAGACAAAGTGACAAGTGACAAAAAGTGCAACTTTGAATGCAAAACATGCGGAAAACAATTTACAAACCAAAGCCGATTGAAACGTCACGAAGACATACACACCGGAGAACGCCGTTATCCTTGTGATGACTGTGGTAAAGCATTTAGAGATTCATATGTTTTAAAGATGCATGTTAGAACTCACACAGGGGAGAAGCCCTATTTGTGTCCCCAATGCCCTAAGAGATTTAGTAGTTTATTCAGTTTCAATCGGCACAAACTCTTCCACTTGAAAGTAAGGGTTTCAAGTGGTAATAATTTGAAACTCAGGTAATAATTTTTCTTATCCAGAGTGTTGAAGGGGATTCACTCGAAAACATAGTATGGATACTCATCGTAAAATTTGTGAAAGAAATCTATTCTAAGCAAGTGATTCTTATTCTTCGAATTGTATAAATTACTTCAGAAAAATATGCTAAATTGTAAAATGCGATTTTTAAAAGCATGTAATGACAAGAAATTCTCATAACAACTACGCTTAATATACGCACAGAACAAGACAAAAATGGTCTGTCGACTGGAAAATTACTGTAACATTGAAGTACGCTGAACAGTACTTTTTTGTGGGCAAACAAATTCACAAATACGGAGAATCAGACGAGAAATATCGGCAGTGTGTTGGCCATTACCATTACTATAAGCAGACAATGTAAAATGGTGTCAACAATTCAAAGATTTTCGCACAGACAACACTAAAGCTGAAAGACAAGGAAGACCAACAACTGTGAACACATTAAACATCCAAAGTTTCCCCATTTGCTGGTAAAGTCATGACTTCAGTTATTTATTTATTTTTTTTTCAGTTGAGAAAGAGTGATTTCTATAGAGTTTACGCAGAAGGGCTAAGCCATTAAAGCTGAATCATACTGCAAAACATTAAGACGTTTCTAGCAAACCTGTGTCAAACAAGAGTAGTTGAATGTTAAGCGAAGACAATATATCTGAGGGGATGTTAGATGCGAACTCCAGGAAAAAGAAGCAATTTTCTTTCCTCAGTGTTGTGAAATTGATCCTTTAACACTAGAATTGTTTAGAAGGAAGCAACATGTACACATTTGGCTCTTGCCCCAATGATTTTATGATTTATTGAACTATTTTTACTGTGAATAATTTTTTTTATCAAAACTGACACATGGCGTTAGTTGTCTCGCTAACTAAATTATGTTGCAGCATGTATAAAATGGAGCGCCCCTTTCGTTGGTTTAGTTTCTATATCTATCATTCATTTTATCTGATGTTATGTTTTGTATTTTTATTGTAGTTTTAACTAGTAAAATAAAGTCATGTTTTCTGAGCTTCTGAGTTTTATATTAGTGATTATAGCAACCAGCATGAACATTTTGTGATATGCTGGAGCCATGTAATCAGAGCTGCAGTTCAAGTGAAACTTTAATGTTGTAAACTAGGACAGATATATTAGGTAAAGTGCCCTGGAAGTGTTAGCTCCTTTGTCTTATTTCTGGAATTGTTCTTCGCTTTGGAGGGGTGCAAAGATATATGTGGAACCTGCATTTAATGTCGGGTAGACATTTTAGTGGTTTTGAATGTTGGGGTATTTAGAAAGTGGATTCTCTGATTGTATTGCCCTAATATTTAATGGTTTCCATGATTGAAACATTTCTTAGAAATCGACATTTAGGAAGATATATGAATAGCTTAGATTTATTGTATTGAAAATCGGAACTATTTATAAAGTGTCCTTTTGCTTATATTAATTTAGAAACATTTAAAAGTTTTGAAGCTTATATAAACGGCCCTGTTTATATTCTTTTACTAAAAGTGTTGATGCTTTAGAAACGGAAATGATAACAGAAGTTTCTTTTGTGGTGATAGATTTAGTATGTGATTGATTTACTAAATTACAAAATGTATTTTCAGGTGTAAAAAATATTAATGGAAAAATTCTCGATTTGTTAACTAGGGACAAGAAAACTTCGAAAAGGGTTATCCCTAACGAAATTTAAAGTCGTGAAGTTTACTCTGATTTTCTAACACTGTCTCGTGACTCGGATGATTTTAAAACACCGAATGAAAAACGTTCCTATTTCTAAAGAAATTAATTTGAAAACGAGGTCAAATAAGGGTTCAGGTGTCTCTTGTAATGGAATTAAATAGTACATGCTTCCGAAAATTGTCCAAGAAAAATTTGTTGGGTAGTAATTAATTGCCTACCTTTTTGGTCGTAATATGAGAAAATTCAGTGACTTTGATTTGTACGAGAGTGATAAATTTTCTTACCTGACTCGCCTTCGCATTGGACATACTCTATTTACTCAAAAACATCACTTGTTTGGGGAGGGTGTTCCTAAGTGTCCTTCCAGCTAGGTCCCTTACACAGTTCATCACATTTTAATTGACTGTAGGATCCTTAATTGTCAGGTTTTCTTTCATTCATCGGTTGAAAATTTGTATGTCTTGGTGTGGATTTATCCTAACATAACTTATTTGCTTTTTTTTAAAAAAAAAACATTAGCTTTTGACAACAAATGTGAAGTTTTAATTTTCAAACTTTTTTATCATCTTGTATTTGTTTCTTATTTTTAAACTAATAAAGTTTTTGTTTATTTTAACAAATGTTCGGCGAATCATAGCCTGCTTTGGCTTTTGCGCCATAAAATCCCACAGTCATTCACTCACTCACTCTTTCACCTACTTGGTTCAGTGTATGAATCCAGAATTGCGTGTTAGAGAATTTATAGCTGGCTGTCCGGTGACGTTGTTTTGGCGTTGAAATAACGTTTTGGGAAACCATAGGTGGTCGCGATCACCTAGCGGTCATGGTCGCGGACTCGCGACCGGAGGTTTTCATTGAGTCGCTGGTTCAAGCCTTCAAATCAATAAGGACCCGTCGTGTAGTCGGGAATGATGAACGTTAAATCTTTTGGGTCCAAAAGTCCTCCTGATGTCGTTCCTCTTGAGACTCCTCCTAATGAAAGTCCTCCTGGTGACTGAGATTCTAAATTGCGAGATCTGTCTACAATTGCCCTCATGATGCTTCTAGTGCGACGTTAATAAAACGAAACTTTAGAAAACCTGAGTTATTAGTTGATGTTTATGTCAAGGAACTAATTAAAATGATTAGTACTAATGTTAAGGCCAATAATAGGGATAAATTGTCCCTTCATAAGCTGTATGACAAAATCGAAGCTCAATTTAAAGTCTCAGAATCTTTGGGCTTAAAATCTATGGAAAATACAGCGAAGTTATTTCCACTGGTAGAATCGGGTCTCACTGAGGCCAGTTTAAGGGCGTGGAAAAGGTAGTTGGTTCTTTAACCAACCTGAAGAAATGAATCTTATTCGTCTTACCAATTTAATGAAGTTTCTAATGGCTGAAGTAGAGTTTAAAAATAGATTAAATTTAGCTCCGAGTGGACTCTATACCGTTAAATGTAAGGAAGGATATAAAGAAGGACATGAAAAAAAACGAGCCGAATTATATTTACTTACTAACATTCCTGAGCCTAATTATATATTTTTTTAGTCATGAAAATTAATAAAGGTTATTTTTTTTTAAAATTAATACTACAAATGTTTCATTCTTTTTATGCAAATACTGTGCAAAACCTGAAATTTATTAGTTTTCCAAAAAAAAAATTAATTAATTTACTTTATGCAAAACAGTTTCGCTTTATAAAATGAGAAATATAAACTTTATGGATAAAATAGATTTTTAGCGAAGCGTAAAATTGCATTTTGCAAAATACGCAAAAGAAAATATTTGTCTATGTTGCGCCATGGTTCTTTACAATTGTTAAACTTTAATGTAGGACGACCTTTTTGTCAAATTCTCATAAATAATACATCTACAGATGGAGTGAGAGTTTTAACAGTAAAATCAAAGAATGTACATATTGAAGCATTTTAGTATCTGAATTAGATACATATTTAATCTTGAATTAGCATTCACTGAAAATGTCACCTTGGTCGTGGAAGCATTTTCATGGCCAATGTTTCTTCCGTCGATTCGTTCGTCTCTTGAGCCATATAACTCCACAATCACTGACTCACTCATGATTCATGGACTCGAGCCATGATACCACGAAATAGAGGTGTTATAACGACGCTGACGCACTCAAACCTTTCGAAACTTGATGTATTCTCGTTAGGATACTGGGAAATTCAGGAAAAGAAGGTGACAACTCGGGTTGAATATCCTCGTCAGTTGACCTAGGTTGAAAATTGCTCCGTCTGTAGCCGAAAGTTCGCTCGCGTATTGTTTCTCAGTGTGAAACCAATTAACATTCAATTATGGATTAGAAAACGTCCACAGAAAAAAGGTGTTTGTCTTTCGATGTGTAGTTGGATTTTTGTATTTGATAATTTTTTGCCATAAGTATTTTATTAAGATTAAAAAAAAAAATTTAAAATCTGTTCGTTCTTTAATGTTTTTTTTAGCATTTAGCGAAATTATAACAATAATGTTCAGTATTTTTCCCTTGACGGAGTGAATTTTGATTAATTGGAGTCGTTATTCGTATTGGTGTTGTTTGATAATTGCAATTGAATTGCACATTTTTTATTGTTCATAAGAATTTTTATCCAAAGAATAAGAATGTTGTTGGTATGGTTTTAAAGCAGAATTCATTTAATTTTCTTCACAATGATTGCAAATAATGTTATTTTTAGATTTAACGCATTTTATTATGCATTTGAGTAATAAATATAATTATTTTTAATATACATTCTTTATCTCAAGTACACTTTCGTGCGAACTTTTGTAGGGTTTTTTTTAACGTAAACATTTTGGAATTAAAAGTTTTTTTGCATCAATCATTTTTATTATAAAGAATTGTACTAGGGATGAGAAGCATACTATAACGGATTACCGTATAACACTTCGTATTGTGGACACGGGTAACCCTTTTCTTATTCCAGGACTTGACACCACTCATTTAAATAACTTTATATCCTTGCTTCGTTTATTAATCTTGTTTGCTGCGTTAATCTTCAAGAAACATTATTTATGCTCTAGAGTCTCATTTTTTGCTTATAATTTAATTATTACGAATTTTTTCGTTAAAAATTATTCACTTGGAAATTTTTAGATAATATATTATAGGTGCAAAATTAGTTTACAATTGTATTTGACCCGTGTGGTGACCGGGTGAAACAGAAAAGTCCCACTGTAGCTAATGCATTTCGTAAGAGGCGAATAAAATGCGTACCCAATAGCCAGGCACCCTGCACTTGGGGATTATATCAGAGAATCTCAAGCGTTCTCCTTCATTAGGTAGGTAAGGGCATCTTAGTGATATTTTTTCCCATGGTGTTTACTGTCTTTGGTATATACGGGTGACTCGGACATGGAATTCCCTAGCCATCCTTCTCTATTTTCGATCATTCTTCTTGGGATCCAATTTTTATCTTTTTCCAATTTTATTCATACGTCTAGACCACAGTTACGTCTTGTTTGGCGCAGTAAGGCCTTATCTGGCTCATGCGCCCATACACTTCACTTTCCCGAGTTGAAACCTGTATTTAAAGGTCCAAGATTTGAGTCCGTTGAAGCTGTGGAAGAGAATGCGGCACGCACCTGGAAGGAGCTGACAAAAGAAGTCACCCATTACTGTTTCAAACAATGGAAGATTGGCATGGAGTGTTGTAGATATAGAGGATTGATGCATATTTTAGGTGATATTAAGTAAATATATATGAATTTGGAATGCTTCATTCACCCCTGGGTCCTTAATAATTTAAATAATTTTAAATCGAATCAGAGTGGATACTTCTTAAAAGTTACTGTAGATTGCTCAACAACCTTCAATGTCCCTTTATATATACTTAATGGTATTTCCCCTCGCATCTGGAAATCATATTTATCTTTTTTATAACAACTATTGAAGAAATATAATATTAATTACTTTTTTTATTCTAAATCATGTGATTCTTTTGTCCCTATATATTTCCTGACTATGACTCCTCATGTCTCTGAAGATATACGTAGTTAGAGAGGATAGTGAAATTTGGTCTGTCGAGGTTCCAAGATCTGGGAAGGTGTAGATGTTTGAAGAGTAGGGTTTCATCTATGGTGAAGCGTTCATCACTTGATAGGGACAAAAATTATAACGTCCATCACCAAAAGCCTGGGTATTGTTTCTAAGTGCAAATCTATCAAACTGTTTTTCATTTATTCGTTTTTTTATCAATGTATAAATCACTTAAAGAAATTATTCAAACGAATTGTATTGAATCCCTTCTTTGTTGCAGTTCTGGAGTAATTCAAGATTAGTTCTGGAACGTTGTTTATCTTCTACTGGGTCAGAGTATATTGAAAGTTTAATAATTCAAAATACAATGTTACGCATTAATCTTCCAGGTAAACAGTTCGGCTATCCATAGCTCAGTCTCATTGTTGATTTATATTAATAACTTTTTGGCGAATATTTACATATTAATATATTACAGTACGGTGATCTCGTAGTGTTAAAATCTCTTTTATTTACAGAAGAATGCGAACCGATAAAATGAAAGTTTCTCTAAATGTCACTTTAAGAACGTGTCTCTTCTTTAAGACTGAAATTATTTCCTTTTGTTTAGTATCCACAACAGAAACGCTTAAATTATTACAAAAAGCTCTTTTAAACGGTGATATATTCTGTGTTGATAATATTTAAATTTTGAAAATATTACGCAACTTAAGTTTCTCGCAAAATAATGAATATGCATTCGTTGGTGATTTTTCGTCCGATAACAAAGTCTTTCCCAAAATCTTTTTCGGAACCTAAAAGTAATTTTGCCGTTATCTAAAAGTTTCTGGTGTGAATTCTGGAAGCAAAAGAGCAACTTGTGCTTTTGTCGATGTCAATTACTTTTTTTTCCCGAAAAGAACGGGTTAGTCTTCATTTTTTATTGGGTCTATCTGCTTTGTAATTTTTTGTAACGCTCAAAGCTCAGACTAAAAAACTGTATTAAAATACACTAAAAAAATTACTCTTCAAAATTAGTTCTTGAAATTATTACTAATTACTCTTTCTAATTTTCATTTTCGTTTTTTTAAATTGTCTTACTCTAAGCAAATATAATCATTTTCTTATATTCGGTAACTGGGTGGCCTATGTCCATCAGATGAAGGGAGAAGAAGCGGAGACGCAGCGCAGTTTCGGATCCTGATCCGATTAAATACCCTTCGTGCCAATAAAGAAGACATCTGCAATTTAGGACGTAGAAGTTAAAATATTTTTAATCGTGTTGCGTGTACAGACAAATATCGGTTCAATTATTGTCCGCAAACTTTGAACGTTGTCAACAATACAGTAATGCGTCGCAGGCTTATTTCTGTGTAATTTAAAACGGACTTTAATTCAAATAAGCATAATAGATTATATTAAGATAATTATTACATCTAAAATGAGGGAAACCGAATAATTTGGTTAATACATAGTAAGTTAGAAATCATTTCATAAATTGATTGGAAGCATTGTTAATTGATACTCTGCTGACAACAATAAACATGAATTTTGCTTGACTCAAAGAATCGTCCTGGCTGTTTTTACTATTTATGTGTTTTAGTCGAGTGGGTTATCATTATCATTAATATTTCTATATTTATGTTGATAAATTGACTTCTATTGATTATGCTTTCATGCATCAACAAAAAATCTATAAATGTAAACTTATTCGTATAAATTCTGCCGAGTGATTCTTAAAGACTTATTTCTTCTTTTCTTAGGCAAGGTCCTCAAAAATAAATTTAAAAGGTAAGAGGGTAGGATCGTGCACAAATTACTAATATTTCTGAAATGTAAGTTCGTGTTCCCTTCGCACGTTCATGTACAATGTAAAAAAAAAAATCAAAAATATCTGCAAGGTGAAGAATTTTCGTGAGTATTCCGATGCAGATATCTTGTTGAAAGACATCATACAATATCCGAAATTTTTTTTTGAGACACCCGCGGGAGACCGGTAAGAATGAATGACTCCACTATATAGTTCACGCACGACGTAAGATGCGACTGAAATGGGTACCCAGTGTCTACGGGTATAGCTGGAAACTTTGCCTCCATCAGAGGACCTGAAAGACTTACTTTCTATAGGAAAGTACGGGCATTCGAATAAAAACATTCAAATTTGGTCTTGGATTATAGAACTGAACCCAAATGCCGGTATATTATTAGTTGACCACCAGAATTCCCACTCAGAAAGAAGCTTGTTTTATAAAGTCTTAACTAAAAGAAACCAAGAGGCAGGGACTTTCATTTCCTCATAATCAGTCGCAGCTAGTTTCACTAATTAAAAACTGGTCATTTGCATCGAAAATTTAAGCATCAGTCAAATGACTAAGGTAACGCCGGAGCTGATATCTCAATCTTTTTATATCTTACAGAAATGTAATCTCCGTAGAGATAATCTCTTTGTAATGGATGGAACTTTTATAATGGATAGAATTAATATAATTTAAACAAATCAAAAGAAAGCAAATTTTATTTATTGGCATAAATTAGTATATTATTTTTATGCACTTTAACCCTTTTAATTAATGGAGCGGTTTTAATTTGAGTAAATTAGAATTAATTTTGACTTTTTTCGTTAAGCTGTTAGATATATTATTTTAATACACTTTTTTTTCATTTAATCAAATTTTATTAATATAATCTGACACAATTAAACTGTTTTACATGAAAAATGTAATCTGTGGAACATTCACATTAAACAACAATAAGAGTTTTGAACAATTTATACATTATGTTAGTATTTGAGTATCAAGTTATAAATTCTGTAACATTTACATAATAATAATAAAACTTGTATGAACTAAAATTGAATTTTAAAAGCCTTTTTTATCCTCCGAGTCTTAATATTTGTGTTAAAACTAACAATACCTTGGTATCTTGTACTATACATATTTCAAAAAATACAGTATATTGACATTTAGCAGCTCGTCAATTATTCCACCGAATGTTTTTGATTCATTGGGAAATGGAATCCATGATTCCATTCTTGCATTTCTGTAGAAATAAATCATTATAGGCGTTCAAAACGATAAACTGAGATAACAATAATAAATTTGTATCTTCAACATTTTAAAAAAAAACTAGGCAAATATGTGAAATAGACCCTAGAGATGAACTGATCTACACTTTGTTTTTAAGTCCACAGAATAATTCAATCTAACTCAATATAAATCTCATTTATGAACATTCTGTTCTATAGGGTTTACTGTCTTTGGTGAACACGGGTAACGCACCCCCACCTTCTCTAGCGATCCTTCTCTATTTTCGACCGTCCTTCTTGTTAAACTAATTTTGTAATTTTTTCAGTTTTTTCGTTCCTAGAACACAGTTGAATCCTGTTTGGAGCAGCATAGCTACGTCTGATTCTTATGCCGTTAAACTTTATATTCACTCACTCTCTCTCTCTGGAGCACAGATAACGTTCTTATGGTTGTTTTTAGCTGCTTTGAGATATTTAACTTCTACAAATACTTAAAAAAAACCGTGTTTCATACTCATTAAACCATACATATCGAAGCAGCATATAACTACCATGATCAGTAAAGGTTTCCAAATTTGGTACAATACATTAGTTTTTCATTAAAATTCTGCATCGATATAGAAGTAATATATGCTTCGGGTTCTGAGGAAGAAAACAAGTGCAGAGTTAATTTTTGAATTGAGACTATTCTGACCATATTTTAGATCTTGAGAAAAACAATGCTGAAATATAATAAATGGATACGTCTTTGAAGCATGAAGAAACGGTTTGATGTACTTAAGGAACAAATTAAAGATAACATTTAAAGCCTATGGGAGACATATCGAGAACTTTATACTAATACTCAAATTATTAAGAGAGTAGTTAACTTTTAAGATCTGGATAAATTATGTTCAATTTCGACATTTTTTTCTTCCAAATGAGCATTTGTTTGAATTTAATGATATTCCTGCCCCTTGGACATATTTCAAAATCTTCCTGAAGCGTATTTGCTGTTCTTGAAAATTCGTCACATATATTATGAAGTCATCTAACTAGCTAGTACAAACAAGTGTTCCACTTGAGTACTCGAAGAACTGTGTCCATTATCCGTTTAAACGTAGTTGGAGCATTACATAACCCAAATGGTATAACTTTAATGGTATAATTTTAAATTCATAAAGACCATCAGAGGTCACAAACCCAATATTTTTCCGGTCTCTTTCATCAACTTCTATCCGCCAATAGTGTGACTTCAAATCCATCAAAGAGAAGAATATTACACCAGCTAGGCAGTCCAAGGTATCCGTAATGCGTGGTAGTGGATAAACGTCTTTTACAGTAATTTTGTTGAGTTTTCAATAGTCAATGCAAAACGACATTTACCATTTTTCATCTTCACCAGCACCACGGGAGATTAATCGAACACAGAATTGTCGAGAAATACAGTTCTCGAAAGTTCGTTGTTTATACTGATAGCAGGAGCGTCTTGGAACCATTGTAAATATGGACGATCGCAGTCATCCTTTAGTGGTTGACGTTGCTTACAATATTTGCCATAGAAGAGGTTATGTTATTAAATTCTGTTGGATACCTAGTCATATAGGTATTTTAGGCAATGCACAAGCGAACTCGGTTGCACGTTCGGCAACGAATCCTCTGCAGCTCGCTGTCCTGTTGGATGATGCCAGACGTTTCATTTTAAATTCTATTCATCAGACATGGCAGGAATCATGGAATCTTCGACACAATAACAAGCCACATTCGGTGAAGCTGATCATTACAGAATGGCCTGTTGTTCCTATGGAAAGAGCACACTGACTCCAGTAAAATAACATTTTTATTCAATAATAGGTATGGTAACGATTCAATAGTTTTATGTACAGAATCGTCAAAATTCTTAATGAACTTAATTAAAAATATAACATAAACATTACATAAAAATTCATTGATTAATTCGAATTTAACTGAAGCTTTTAAATATATCTATGTTTATATTTTTAACTATGAAATACACACAAACATATTTATATTTAATTTTAATTAATATTTTTTTAATTTTATTTTTTACGTTTTAATGTTTTAGTCACTCATGGGGCTATGCTTTCTATACTCTATAAATGTCGTAGCCTGACCCACTTTTCAAAAACGTATCTTGGTTTTGATGTCTGCATTCTCCAGTAAGGAACTTCATTTTCAAAAATACATCGTAACAAATTTCTCCTGAATTTTTAATTGGATTGAAGTAAAATGTGTGCAAAAATATCTGATACCAGCTTTCACCACTAATAAACTAAATTTTCAAAAATGTGTCGAAAAAAATTTCCTTCGATTCTTTTATTGAAATGAAGTGAAACAAAAATAAAAATTAAGTATTTTATTTACTTATTGATTAAAGTTTTTTTACTTAAATCACATGTAAACTTGAATCAAGATATGACTGAAAATAAATTGCATTATTCAGAATTTTATGCTGAGAGGCATTTTTTTTTTAATTTATTTTTTATATATATATTTTTTTTCGCCTCAAGAATTTCAAACTACTTCATTTTAGTTTGGAATGTTTCGGGGTCAATGATTTAATATTGATTTATCATTATTAGCCATCCAATGGGCTACTGTTTTATGCGGATCACTTTTGGAATACCAGATAAATTTCAATTCTTTCTCGTTTGCTTCAATTGTAATTACATTTAGCTTAAATATATTCAATTTAATAATTTATCCTTTATTTTAATTTCAATTACATGTTACTGATATGATATTCAAATTAATAATTTATCGTTTGATTTAATTTTAATATCGGAAAAGTTTACTATTGTCCATTTCTCAATATTTCATCTATTTACCGTAATTCTTATAATCTAAAGAATAATTTAGTAATAATTATAAGAAAAAGGCACACCTCGGGGGGCTAAATCTGTTCTTTTCAAAACTTTGCACGGAATGTTTTTTATTTTGTTTTCATTTTGAATTAAGATTTTTTTTTTTTTATTTTATTTTATTTTATTTTATTTCACATTTTATTGCTATAACATTCATGTATACATTCCTGAAGCACCAACATTCAAGCATCATATTCTTAAACCATTTCTCGTATGTTTGGGAAATATTCCGCAAAATTAAAGACAAGGAGATGCAATCGCAATAATATTGACAATGTTATTGCAATAATGCTACTAATAAGAATGCTTTACTGAATAGTTTTTTTTTTTTATCGCGCAGTTATATTTGGAAAGCTTAATACTTCACTGAGCTAATTATGTTTTATTTTGTACCAAGAACATATTATATTTCTAGTTATAATATTTTCAAACACGTATTGTTGAGTCACAAATTAAATTCGCCTTAAGATTGAGATCGTGATTTCAATACGATCAGCGACGCTTGGACCTAGTTCCCCCGAAGCCTTTAATAACAGGAACTCTGTAAAGTGAAATGATAACCAAACTTCGCTCAAAGATTACTTAAGTGAAATCAAAGAATGGAAATAATTGAATCTGAGCGTCAGTTTCATTACGAAATAAATTGATATTTTGATTGCAATTGACATTAAAAGTTTTCAAGTTACTTATCATATGGTCCCATTCTTAATAAATTAAACTTTAGCTTCAAAATTTATTCACCTCCATTGGTCGTTTTAAAGAAAACAAGTTAAGATTCTATCGATGGGGCAAAAAGAAAATTTCTTGTGACATCGCTTTTGAAACGAAAGAAAAAATCAGAATTATAATATACAAGGAAACTTAAATTAAGGCAAAATGTTTTTGAGATAATCTTTATGATTAAGTATAAGAATCGTTCCTCGAAAATTCTGTGGTGGAAACTCTTGATTTTCTTTTCAGGTTGAATTGAATTTTAAGAGATTTTAGGTTCTTTTACAGCTATATGAAAACCAAGCTAAATTAAAAAAAACATAAAAGATAATTAATTATAACCTCACAGTCGTAAATAACATTTAAAAAATGAAAACGCTGTTGGAGCATTTACTTGACTCTACTAACGTTTATAGTATTAATAAAGGGACTTTGATACCCAATTAAATTGAGAACCCATTAGAAATCCTTAATACGTGCGACAAATTGATAAATGTTCATTGAATTAAAATAAATAGCAGCGTTGAGTTCTTTGAAATTATTTAATAGGAAATAAAAAGAAAGCATTAACCCACAATTGAAAGTAAATATGGAAGAAATTCAGACTAAAATCTTTCTTAAGACGTAATTGCATTTCTATTATAGTTTTTTTTAAAAAAATGACGTGTATCGTTTTTACAAGTAATCACAAACAATACGTCAAAATTCAACACTTTTGCACTTCAGACTCTTCCATTGAGGAGTTGTGGAAATCTATGGAGGTTGAAGTCTTTTTCATTCAATACAATTTTTTAAATGGAACATAGTCCATAATGACAAAGATTATCACCATTATATTAAGTAAAAGATTATCACCAGTAACACCATATATTTGGATTTTAATTAAAATAAATAAAAACTTCAAGATATAAACAAAGAAACTTGAGCTTAAATATGGAATTTAGTAACCACTCTTTCTCAAAAAAATAAAATTTCTCATTGGACAGAGTTTCATAAATTATTGAAAATGTTATGCACATGTGATACAATATTTTAAATAAAACTTGTAAGGAATGATACCTCGATTATATGAAAAGTATTGTAATCGGAATTAATATTTATTTCTTTGAAAAATATCAATTTATATTGAAAGCCGAATAAAATATTGTTAAAAGAAAAGGGAATAATTGACAAAAATGTTTAACTAAACCCTTACAAGATTTAAAACGACTGAAAAATAACAAGAATTTTTTATCATTGAAGGTACTTGCATTGAAGGTTAAATGAGGCAGCCATCTATCCGTCTCGGAAGAACTGTTTACTACCTGTATATATATCATAGTGTAAATACTTTTCACTCTTCATCATCTCTCCTAATAAACAAGTAAAGCTACAGCAAGCTTCATCCTTGAATATCATCAACAACATTACATGGAATCCGAAATTAACCCCCTATACAACAAGCCCTTTGCGTAAGAGCAAACCATGTAATTTATGAGTGATCGGACCGGAATTACGTCAACATTAATGGGAGAGAATTACTTGAAGAAAAGAAAATTAAATGCTCGCCCTGAGATCAACAAAATTTCCCAGATGCTAATGCCGACGTATGCCTTTACAGCAAGAATAGGCAATGATCAGGGACAACAGATCCCCCTCTACAGCAAGAATAGCCAGTATCCAGTGACAACGTATGCCTCTACAGCAAAAATAGCCAGTGTCCAGTGACAACGTATGCCTCTACAACAAGAATAGCCAGTGTCCAGTGACAACGTATCTTCTACAAAGAAAATGTGTGCCTCATCCATTTCCACGATTAGTTTTCTACGACGACGAGTGTGTCCCGCCTACAAGTAGAACCTCAGTTTTTCTATCATCAAATACTTCTTCGCATCAAGTTATTAATTTGTGCTAGTGATAATCTAAATGTGTGCTTAGTTTAAGCTCTTTATAAAGGCCGTCGAATCCTGAAAGAACGTTGTTTTAAAAAATATATTTATAAAATCCAGCGTATATTAATGTGCAAGTTTCCCCGCAAGGTTCCAGGTACTGTAAAACATTTATTTTTTCGGACAATCATCTAATTCTAATGAAGTGCCGTCATGTAATGTTTAATTATGAAAAGAAATATCTGAAGAAAAAGTAAATTAAACATATTATTCTCTAAGAGCATTTTTATATATATATTTTCAAATTGTCATCTTAAGTTCAAAATCTAGGAGTGTTTTTTTTATTATTATTGTGTGTGTGAATTGATATGCCATGATATCAAATCAGTCAGCGTTCTCACGCCAGAAACGAATAAATGCATAAGTAATTAGACTTCTTCTTTCAAAACCGTAAACATTTTTCCCCTTTCCCATGAGATATTTTCGGTTTCGCCAAAACTGATTGGTCTCACTGAGTCTCAATGAATGATAACTTATTACTTTTAAAAAATAGGTTTGGCAGTCTAATGAATTCCAAATTAAGCAAATTGAAAGTATATTCTCAAAAAAGATGATTTTGTTTTTTTTTTTTATTCTATGAATATTTCACTGTATGTCTGAATATTTTTTTTTCGGTTCTTATTCAATTACTTATATTCTTTCACAATGTTTAGTTTTAGTTCTGTGGACAATTTTAGCTAAGGGATTTCAGATTGATATGATGAATAATTCTTTTTTTTTAAAAAAAGGTGTACTTTAACAAATTATATTGCAATATTATTTATATTATTTTCATTATTTATTTCAAATATCCTTGCATTAATTATTGTATTCGATATATATTTTGATACACGTACATTTATCTAAGCAAATTAATTAAACGATATTCACCATAATAATCGTGTTTCATTTTAAAATCACTTGTTGTTATTACACCAAAACGATTAGAGTATAAATTTTCAAATTTATTGATTTTATTTAATTGTTTCTATTTAACTATTCTCATATTAATTTTAAAATGCAGTACCTCACTAAAGGACGTCGGGAAGGTATATTTATCCTAGCGAAAGAATTAGATCTAAAACCTGATTCTTCAATGACAGTTAAGAAATTAAGGGACTTAAACACTAAATGATGAGGAATTCACTAAAAATTTGTTTACGAGTATAATAGAACAACGAAAAACGAAAGAAGAAATTGAAGAAAAGTTTCACCTTGAAACACTTGCCGAAGCACAACGAAAACAAGAATTGGAAGAAAAGTTGCGTCTAGAAACCCTAGCTATAGAAGAGAAACGATGACAAGATCAACATGAAATTGAGCTAGAGCGATTAAAATTAGAAAATCAACTCAAATTATACTCAACGGTTGACAAAACCGACCATTCGAAATTACTAGGCATGGAAATATCCAAATTTCTCCATAAATATGAAGTTAAAGAAGATATTAGCTTATATTTAGTCTTATTCGAACGTCAAGTGCAACGATTAACAATTTCAAAAGAACATTGGGTTTCATATCTTTTAGGACTCTTACCGTCCGAAACTTCTCACATAATTGCACGTGAACCAGAGGAGATAGCAAACAACTACGACCCCGTAAAAGAACTTCTACTTAAAAGATTTAAATTAACGCCGGAAAAGTTTCGCCAGTTATTTACCACGCATCAAAAAGTTTATAGCCACACTTGGACCGATTTTTATTACGAACTTGCAACATATTTTGACGGATGGACATCAGGGTTAAAAATCGAATCTTTTGAAGAATTAAGGAAACTGATCATCTCAGATCAAATGAAACGTAGAGCTCCTTCCGACTTTAAGCAACATTTTCTAGACGAATGGACAACGATAAATTCGCCAGCCGAATTAACAGAAAAGTTCGAAGAGTATGAAGACGTCAGGAGAACATTAAATCAAAAGCCAGTTAATACGCATTTTAGGGGAAAACAAGATTTCACAGCTTCAGAAAAATTTCGTCAATTTCAATCGCCACGAAAGTTCGAGCAGGATAGATCAAGTGGGAAAGTTGCAGCAACCACTAGTTACAATCGACATCACGATGCTCAATCCGGCAGTCACAGAAGTCATTAAGGAAATCACGTAAACTCAAATCGACGGATCGAAAATCGAATTCACGGCAGAGAAAGGTATCCGAATTCAAATGTTTCTAATCATGCTCAAACGAATTACTCCAGGTTTAGAAGATTCAACGATTCAGCGAAAGAGCCAAATACAAGCCAGACGAAGAGAACTTCGAATTTCACGAGAGAAACAAGCAAGCCTACGGCAACATGTGCCACTATCAGTCAAGAAAGTCTACGCACCAAAGAAATAATGTTTGGAAACAAGAGAATTACTGCGCTTATTGACACCAGAAGTACCGTCAGTCTACTACGAGAAAATACCAGCAGAAGAATCATCGATCCTGCGAAATTAGCGAAGAACAAATTTCTCTTAACAGACATAGGTGATTCTCAAGTCACTACGATAGGATCTTTCGAACAAGAATTTGAGATGGATGAAGAAAACTATTCACTAACTTGGCATGTTGTACCTACAACAAAACTAAAGTACGAAGCAGTCATAGATTTAGATATTTTAGAACGAGCATCAATCAACTTCACGAAGAATGGTGTAGAATTTGATAAATATGAAAATCAAGCATTCTTAATGCAGATACAAGCGGAAAACGTCGAAAATGTAAAACTGAATCACATAAGAGATCCTGAGATCAAAAAAGAATTTACTGAAATGATAGAAAGCTACAAGCCTGAAAAGACGGCAAGCACCGATGTTACCATGAGAATTATTTTAAAAGACGATGAACCAGTTTATCAATCGCCACGCCGATTAGCATTTACGAAAAGAGAAAAAGTATACAAACAGATAGAAGGATTAAAGAAGGCATCATATGCTCAAGCTCATCAGAATACGCCAGTCCAGGCTTACATATTTACAAATATAGAAGAAGGACAGAGTTACAAAGCAAAGATGCTACGAAAAATACAGAAGTACAATCCGAAAATCGGAGAACTTACAACAAGAAACGAAAGAAAGCTCCGGAATACAAAAAAGGTGATTTGGTAGCCATTCAAAGAACTCAGTTTGGAGTTTTACTAAAACTAAGACCGAAATTCTTAGGACCATATAAAATCACCAAAATCAACCCTCGCGATAGATATGTAGTAGAAAAGGTTGGTCATCACGAAGGACCGAACTCTACCACCACCTCTGCTGACATGATAAAACATTTTTTTATCAACACCATTTAAATATCAAACATAGTTATTATTTGGTGAAGTTCGTTTGATTTAATTTCCTGTTATATTATTTTCTTTTCATGTACTAAATATTATCTTGTGTTATTTACATTTTTTATATATGCTTATTTACATTTTATGCTGCTTTATATCAGAATTTTTATCATTCCTATATTGTGAAGTGATAAAAAAAAAATTGATTACATATTTTGCTCCATGTAGAATATTGAAAAGTTTTGAAATTCCTTTTTTACTATTATTGTGTTATTAGTTATTTTGAAAAGTATAAAGTATAATTAGTGAAGTTTTGGAAATTTCAGTATAGCTGGAGGCCAGCTCTATTTGGAGGGGTCGAACTCTGTAGGAATTTCCAGCTAATTATTAAGCAATTAATTTTATTTTCCAATATACTGTGAAACCAGTTCCTTCGATACTCAATAGATGTAGCCACGAATCAGAGTCACGTGATAAGCTCATGCAGCGCCACTTATCCCAGAACAAAACTAAGTGACGCTCGTTTTCGCGCTCTCTCTTTCCGCCACTTTCTCCGCTTCTCTTCTCCTTCGCTACCCGCGTCGGAAGTAAACTTCAACGCCCGAGCGCGTTCCAACGCCCATCGATAATATGGGTTAAATGAGGCAGCCATCTATCCGTCTCGGAAGAACTGTTTACTACCTGTATATATATATATCATAGTGTTAATACTTTTCACTCTTCATCATCTCTCCTAATAAACAAGTAAAGCTACTGCAAGCTTCATCCTTGAATATCATCAACAACATTACATGGAATCCGAAATTACCCCCCCTAGACAACCAGCCCTTTGCGTAAGAGCAAACCATCGTTGGTTCGGGATGAACAATCTCCATCACCCCATTATCTACATATATATATATATATATATACATATATTTAGTCAGTGGCTAAATCTGCCAGTGATACATTAGTTGGAATTCCGAAAAGGAGAAATCGAGAAGTGATTCCTTCCCATATATCATTAACCATATACGTGGTATTTAACAATTTTCCTAAGGATAACATCTATACTAGACACACAGAGTCTGCGGCAGAATGTTTAATTTTACCATTTATGGTAAAGGGCATTTTTAGAAAAAGAATTAAAAAAGAAGAAGTTTGGGAGTTTGGGATGAATTAGGCATCCTTGTTCAGATGGCACTTGTCAATGTTCTTCACATTTGATACAGAAGGGTTTTCGCATTCTTTCTTTTATGTTTCATTCAGTTGTTTGATACTTTTGCCCACATTTTAGCGACGGTCTCGTAAATGTAAATTAGATGTATTATGATCAAAATTACTACGTTTGTAAAATTGGATTACTCACAGGACTTCGATAATAATCGATTTTGAGAGTTCAATAGCATAACTTAGTGACATATTTGTTGAAAACTATTTTAATAAATGCATTTGCAGTTAGTAAGTATATGATGTACTCTGCAATCTCATCAAAGGCATTAGAATTTATTATTTGTTCAGAAATACCCACAAATGGCGAAAAGAGTGGTAAGTTAGAATTTTTATAAATATACATCCATCCATCCATATATAATTATATATATATATATATATATATATATATATATATATATATATATAT
>BMAW01083162.1:0-27643 GCA_019974015.1 Nephila pilipes | reverse complement strand
TATATATATATATATATATATATATATATATATATATATATATATATTTATATATATAGTGTAGAATGTGGAGATTTGTTGGATGAGAATTTCACGATCCGATACAATTGGAAAATGATCACGATTGTATAAATAAAAATGGGTTTTAAAATTCTAAAGAGGTAAAATTGATGTAGAAAAAATAACCAAACCTTAGAGTGAAAAATCTTCGAAGCTAATGGGAGTAAATAGTTTGGTTATTGTCTTAAAATGTATAGGTTATTGTCTAAGATTATTTAAGTTCGTTTTTAGTTGTTTCTTCTGTTTCTCCAATGAATATCGTGGCTGTTCACATCCCTGAGGGATATAAGAGGCTCAGAGAGTTGCTCGATGTCATCCTTGATATCATTGCGAGTATTCGGAGGCAGGTATGTACAGACTTTTATTAATATTCGGCCGCGAGTGGTTTTCCGACCCCAAGGTGGGGCCTTGACCTGGATGTGGATGACCTTGATGCTTTTTCGAACCCTGGACGAGTGAGTCCGAAGTTGACAGTCCTACCAAACAGGCTGAAAAGATATCTCTTGCGGCTGGTTGAGTAAGGCCTTTTAACTTCTAACGTTGTTGTAGAAGAGAGTTGCTCCAAATATATGAAAGGGAATTTTGACTGTAATGGATTGAAAAGCAATTTATAAATGAAATTGAGTGGCCGGGATGATGTGAGTTTCAATAAAAACGACACACCCTTCATTGATTGTTGCGTAGTATAATCTGTTCTAAATATGCTATAATGGTGAATATTCATGATGTAGTTATTTAATACATAAATGTCTTGGAGAGCAACAGCAAATGGATTAGATTTGCTTATAGTATCCTTTAATTCAGCGATTTTATTTGTATGTCTTCGGCATTTCCACGAAATTAAAGATACCATGGGAAAAAGAAAGAAAAAGTCTTCTATTGTAAGAAGAATCATCTGTCAGTGTTTTATTTTCTTTTGCTAAATAAAATTTAAAAACATCAACACAATATCTGATTTGCCATTTATTTATTTGATTTTTCAAATGCCTTTGCATGTTTGAGTTTGCATTGCGTTCTTAAGAATGCGTGGTTTTTTAGCATTTTTCTTGGTGGAAGGTTCTTAGATATGATAGGACTTGCATTTATGGAGATATATTAATATATGGGATTCCGATATTAGTTTATGAATAGGGCTTGGACTCTTGAATTCCTTGTCTATGCTATCGGTGAGTGATTAGATTATTTAGACAACAGTAGGAATTACAACATTTGTCTTCTATCAAGCAGTTTTTTTTAATTAGCCGAATATCTTTTTGGTTTATATTTTATAGTTTGTTCGGATAATTATTCATCCGATAGATGCATAACTAAAACTTCGTCACTAAACAAGAAACAATTTGATTATCAAGCAATTCCTTAAATCTCTTAATTGATTGTTTTCATCATTACTTTTATCCGCAAAAGAGTTTCTTTAACAGGAAAAAAAAAACAGATTCACCCTTTAATATCTTTCAGTTTTAATTTTATTTCCTTAACTTCAAGCTCTCAAATATGTGAAATTGAAATTTGCATGCCTAAACAGTTTAAATTTAAAACGATTCCCATTTATTTTATATGTTACAAAGAAGCTAATGGCAGTAAAAGATTTTGGCATCCTTGATTTTAAGCAATTATATAAGTTCCTTTATTTTTGGAAGAAAATTAATTTAATATGATTATTTTTTTTACTATAGAAGTGGAAATGAAATGGAAATGAATGTAATGAAATTTTTTTATGAAAGAAGTGGAAATGAATGTAACACTTGAACACAAATGTTTCAAGTGTTTACATCTCAACAATATCCTTTAACTTATGAGTAATTTTAAAATTTGATTAATTATAAGAATGGCACTTATACTTGTCGTTTCGAACATTCAACATCCAGGGATTTCCTTCGTTTGAACTGATTCTAGAGGAAATAATTATGCGCGTCGTAAAGTTTCTAATATTCTTTGTTATAATAGTCTTCATCTTCAAACTTTGGGATCTAAAAATATGAATTATTCAATCAATACATTTTTATATTAAAAATATGTATAGTTAAATACTGTTTAATTTAGTGCATTAACACTTGCTTTTCTGCGTTTTCTCAAGTATCATATGTGTGAAAGCTGCTTTGAAATTTCGTAAGTAAATTCTTGAAAGAATATTTAGTTCAAATTAGGGCTCCGCTTATAAGAATTGTAAGACTTTATAATAAAAGCCACATTTATCTTAATAAATAATCACTTATAATTTAAAATATTGTTTCCATTTATTATCTAGCAATAAACTAGAAGTTATTCGAACAATTGTTTAAGTCATAATGCAAATATATTTCGTTTCAATCAACTAAGAGTCCGAATTTCTTGCGTTTAAAATATGTATTAAGAAAAACAGATTATCCATACTTAAGATTCAAAAATGTCCATAGTAAAAGGTAAATTTATTTACAATATTATCAAATATCATTATCTTAACAATACGAAAACTCAAAACTACCCAGAAATGACAGTGTCGGTGAAATCCAACGTTCCGTGAAAAGAGTAGACCATAGTGCATCAAATCGAAAACGAAGAAGAATCTGATCTTAAAAGCAGCCCTTAAGTTACAAAATGCCGGAGGAAACTCATGAAGAAGAAGTATAATTTATACTACGTGAACAAAGTCCGTAATAACAATGTCTATATAATTCAGTAGCAGAAATAAGTCGACATTCAGATTTCAGAATATATTTTTTTTTTTCTAAGGCTGTTATTTTAAAAGTATAGATATCAAGTAGAAGATAAACACTATCTAAAATGAATGCTATTTTAATTTTTTTGTTATTTTCAAATGAATCCCTTACCTATTTGACTTAAAAGAGTAAATTATTCCAATATTGGAGACGACGAAACATAATAGACAAGTTTTATGTATTCTTTTAATAATGCAAATACTAATTTCCAGCTTCGACATAAATATGCTGACAAATTCTTAAATTACCCCTACAACCATGTGAAAATAAAAATAAAAAAATAAAAAAAAAATTAAACAAAATCAGGTATTTTTTCAAGCAATTAATTACATTTATGGATAAAGTACATTATGATACTTATTGAGGCTTCGAAGGCATTTTTAACTAGATATTATTTAAATAAAAGTAATTAATTGCTGATATGTATGATTATTTTTTGAAATGTCAAGTAAGGATTTATAAAATTTAAATATTAATTTAAATTCATAATTAAACGAGATATATCCCCATTATTATAAATGATACATCATATCAATTACGCATAGTAATTTTCTTAAAAATGAAAAGATTAACTTTCAATGAACGATTTTTATTCAAAGTTAGAACAAAAGGAAAAAATAATTTTGTGGAATAAATTGAAAGTAAAAAAATACAATGGAAAAGTTTCTATGCTTCTGTAACCATTCATTTACTTTCAATAAACATCATGTCTGTTAGATGGCCAATGATCTGAGTTAACAAATCAGTTGTTCGGAGACTTAATCGCATCTCTGATTCCCCTTTTCAACGAACCTAATTTTGAAATATAACAGTTATTCGTAGATTTGAAAATTTCTATATGAATACTAATTTTTTTATAAAAACATTTATGTAATTACTTGATGCCGTATAGTAAAAGGTCAACGAAATAAATGTTGTTTTATTTAAAGATCTGATATATTATTAGTTCAAAGATAATTAAATTATGGTGTTAAATCATTTTTAACAACATATTAAAAATTAATTTAACTAACCAATTTGAAAAATAAAAAAGCAGTCTTATATGAGATGTCATTCTATTTTCATTCCATATTACTCTTGATTTAAATAAGTACACATTTCTGCTACAATGGGAATTTCAAAAACAGGTCCTCTAAATGTTAAAGTACTGTCTCAGATGATGTAAGACATTTTATATATGCGCAGTTTATTTAAAAACATTTTAAGCTTACTCGAAAGACCGAACGGTCTATTTTGACTTTCAGATACAAGATCACTTTCTACTAAAAGGTAAACTTCTAAAAGTCCTTTAAAAATAAAAAAAAAAATATTTTCATTGTAAAATTGTAATTTACTTGCTAAACTAATTTAGTGGAACCTTTCAGTCACACACATGAATTCGAAATGGTTCAGAAACATTACAAAAACACAGGCCTCGTCATTTTAAAAGATCGAATGAAGATCGTTTACATTTGAATAAAAATTAGATTTAAAATGTGTGCAGATGAAACTAATGTATCTAATTTTCTCTTCTAGACGCATGAATGTTACTTGTTCTTTCATAAATATTTTAGAAATAGAATTAATATATTCATTATAATTTAAAATGTTTGACAATAATATTTATTTCAGAATAACAATACAAAATGTGATACTTTTCTATGTTTTTCGACTTCTCGTTTAAATGAATTTAAGCAATTATTTCAAGAATATTTGTGATATTTGAACCACCAGGTGATGAGAAAGCCCACTTTTGAATGCAGATAGTAACAAAAGATAATATAAAATGAAATTGATATTATAATTTCGTTTTGAATAGCCATTCAAATCTTTATTGAAACAATGTCTACCATATTCATCACGCTCTTATTGAATAATCAGTAGCCTTTATTTTGAGATGAGAAAATTCAAAATAGTTCACCAATACATAAGTTAAGGATCAAAAGCAAACGTTTTCGCTAAATTGAAAACTAATGCATTTTATATTTATTTCCAAGTTACTGTTATTAGAATTAATTTTTAGCATCCGAATTTTACATTAACAACTAGTTTATTATTTTGAAATTAAACTCCAACAATTTAAGATCGAAATTATTTAAAATAATATACTGTTTTCAATAATAGTTTTCACCAAATTGGAAAGAAACCAAAATTAAAAAAAATATGTTGATAATTATTTAAAGTATTGTGAGAGGAAGATTTATTACATTCACACTTCAGAAATTTAAGGCATGTTTTAAAATCATATAAATCGAAATAAAATTGTACATACTTTTCTTTAAGAATATACTAATTCACTTTATATGTACCTTAGTAAATAAATATTAATGAAAAATAGAAATAATTTAATAGTCTAAACTTTATGGAAAATAATTTCTTCTGATTAAAAAGAATAATTATACATATTTAGCTCTTACATCATACTAATATAATTGCTGTAAATATACTTTTCTCGACAACTTTCTAAGTCCTCTAAAGTCACAAAATAATTTATCTGATCATTATAGAATAAGAAAAATCTTACAAAAACCGGAGAGCCTCTTTTTTTTTAATAATTATACTTTTAAAGTCAGTACGCAATATGTGCAGCAAAAATAAATTGCACGCAAATAACTAATTACAAAAGTGTCAAAGTACTTGAATTAATCTAAAGCAAGACGTTACATCAGAAAAAAATTGTTCTTCATGCGGTAGCATATATTAAACAAATCCCTCCTATTCTTAATATGCAAATATTTTCATCGTACTTCGCAAAGGGAACTTCAGTTTTCCTAAATATTACTTTCATTAAAATTCCTTACTTTCATTTAAAAAAAATCATTAACGAAAGACTTGTTGGATCAAAGTCCATTCTTTCGTTGCAGTACTTTAAATATTTTCATCTCACATTTTACTTCGCATTTTCTGCAAATTTCATTTTAATTTCATCTTTCCATAGATTCGCTTATTTTTTACACATTATTGCTTTAAACATGAGCCCGTATTCTTAGCTTTGCACCTCTAACAAAGAAAAGGTCATGCTATGCAAAGAAATAAGGATGTCTTTGCTAGATTTAAGATTCTGCTCAACATTGTGAAATCGATTACGAAACATTGAATTCTCAAAACCTTTATCCATTTGATGTTAATTTACTATGAGAGTTTATCTATATCTATTTTTAAAAATTTGGGGCATCAAGAGTCAAATGGTTCACTTATTGAAATATATGGTAGTCGCACTACTTATCACAAATGCCTCAGGTTTAAGCGTGTGATGGTCTCTTTATCCACTATGATGATAAAATGATGTCCTTAACCCTAAAAGGAATCCCTTTTTATCTAATTTTTAAGGGTGCAGTGAAGACCGAAATAAAAATATACAATTCGAACTGTCCCTTCACTCACAGTCAACTGATCTCCTCTCTCCGACACGAAATTGAAAAAGAAACCCATTTACTAAAGTGTCGGGAAATTATAATTTGCCTAAAGCGTAATTATAGAAATGTATGATATAACACTTTTTCAATACCAAATACTTTCATTCGGACAACATGATAATAAAGGAGATGACACAAACACTAGAAATTTCATAGTAAATATCAGATAAAAAATTTTATGCAAATTATCCTTTAAACATAATGCAAAAAACTATGTAGGAAATGCATTATTGTCTAAGAAATACTGTTTGCCATCATTTATTTCAGTCACGGGGGGCTTTATCCTTGGCCGCCAAAGACCCGCCGTGTAGCGAGGGCTGATGCACGTTAAATCTATCGGGGCCCACAGTCCTCCCGTTGGCGTGGTGTGGAAGTTAGGTGAGGGGGTGCCAGCTCAGGTGTCATCCTCGTCATTTGACCGTGGTTCAAATTTTCGAGGTCCGTCCCCAATAGCCCTCGTGTTGCTTCCAGTGCGACGTGAATAAAAACTAAACTAAACTAAGCTGTCATTTATTGCTTACAAATGTCAAATATGTACTCAGTATTTATTAATGAATTCTTCTATGTCAAAACTGCACTCAAATAACACATTTTCTAGACTTTATTTAATTAATGTTTGCGTTTGTAAGGTTATCCACTTTATGTATTTTGAAAATATGTACTTTAAATAGTTTTCGTCTTGCACTCTACAAAAGATAACTCCATTCAAGTGAAAAGCATATATTTTATAATTTTAGAGAAAGTGTTTGAAAATGGATATACTCTGTTTTTAAAATTTCAGAAAAGTAATAGGTATCTGGATACATATTTTGAATAGTGGGTGAACTTTCTTCGTATTGTATTATTCTTATTTGCATCCATCATCTAAGTCACAGAAGAAAATAATTTTGTATTTATTTTAGATAAACTCATATATAAAAGCAAAATATTAAATATCACATATATTTTTCAATTACAAAATCTTAATTCTTCAGGGCAAATATAATTTACTTTGTTATAACATCCAAAAACTTGTATGATTTATTTTTTGATGAATTTTTTTTCCTAATATGTATTACAAGAAAAATTTAATTTATCTTCATAATCAATATTTTCGTTTCCTTTTTCAACGTCATTATCAGTATTTCCCGTAATAAGAGTATTTTTTAGATATTTTTCAAGCCACTTAAACTAATTGCTACTAACAGCAAATGTTTCTGAGCTATACTTTGTAAACTAGCTTAGAGTTTCATATTCCCTAAACTACAATTATTTTGTACATTTTTTATTTTCTATTTTCTACCACAAGTACCCATTTTATTCATTTTTAAAAACATTATTTTGCTAAAAATAGTAGTTCGGTGTTATCATAATGAAATTCTTTTACTCAAAATTTCTTCGATTTGCACACATATCTTATAGATTTTAACATTAAATTTAGAATTACAATTATGAAAGAATTCTGAACTTATTTCAAAATATCTAATTTAGTAAGTCTTTTATTTTGCGTTTCGTTTACTTATGAATTATCGTCAAAATATGTAAAACTATTTTACAGAAAATTATCATCTGAAACAGATCGAAATTATTTTCTTTATAACAGTTAATTAAAGAAAATAGATCTTAGTGGTACATATATAATTTCTTGAATGATTTATTGGCTTCGTAAAATAAAAATTGGAATGAAAAGCGAGATCCTTACGTCTTCAATGAGCACTCGAACAGTTCTTTTTTCTTCTGTTTTTATCCTACAGTTTGCATGAATTTGGGTGAATGGTCTTTGGACCTAACATTAAATAATTGGGGACTGGCTGATAAAAATCTGAAATTCGATCTCATTGAATAACGTGCGGAAAGCAGAAAAAGAAGAAGAAAAAGTAACAGGCGTCTTGGAATTTTGCAATTCATTCCGTCCTGAAACTTGCTAACCAATTGATCGAATGTCTCTACGCGATCAATTTTGAGTATTCAAAATTTCCTAAAACTTATCGATAGTTTTAACTGATTCGTTCCTTTTCTTACCTTTTGTTTTTGCAAGATGGAGATCAAGTAAAATATTGCAACAGATTAAAATATTCTTTCTCGCACAGGTATTACCAATTTAGCAGCAATATCAAAATTCCTTTTGTTCATAATAATTAATACTTACTGGAAAAAATCGCTTAAAAATTATTTTGAAATAATAGTCTGTGTCTTTAATTTCGCCTCCAGAAATCTATTATTTCACCAAATTCTGTGACAGTTTATATAATATTGCAGTATTGATATATAAATGCTAGAAAACAAATCAATGAAAATTATTCAGCATGATATACTATGCTTGCGGATATCGTTTTTTACTTGATCGCTGTCGGTAGCTTAGTAATGGTTACTTTTCAGTCAATATTGTTTCGTCGATTCAGACTTACGTCCTGATGTCACTGAAGACCATTCAGCGAAGGGCTAATGGAGCGTAACATCTGTCGCAGGTTTTAACTTCTCCTGTGTCGGGTGCATTAGTTTTCTAGAAAAAGTAGAGCTAGAAACTACTTTCTAACTTTTCTTCCATAACCAATATCTAGCACATACACCTGTTTGTGAATTATATGAAACATAATAAGACCATAGATTTCAAACACTTCCCCTGAAACTGTAATAGTTATTTTCCAAAAAAAGCAAATATAAAAATCATTCACGTTATCTTTTGCAATTCAAGTTATCTTTGTTTTGAAAAACAAAATGTGGTGATATTCTTTTAATTAATATTTTTTTAAAGACCTACTTGCACAGAGACTCAAATTCTCAAACTTCCAAAAAAGTCTATTAATTTTAAATTATTAAAACATATTTCTTTATAGATGTTCCGAAATCAAATGTATTTATGCGCCTTAATTTACAAGTAAGATTCCGTTCATATACAAAGGAATTTTTAGTTTCATTAAAAAACCTGGAATAAAATGTTTATTATTCAATGCAGCGATCAAAAAAAATAATTGGTCATGGTCATCGTTCTATACGTCTATCTGATTATCTTTTAAATTTTTCTTTAAAATAACCGGGATAACATTATACATTATTTTACAATCCTTCAAAGCGAAGTTTTTAAACATCATTCATTTCTAAAGATGACACCTCCAATGGAAAATTCATTTACACTTCAATTGACGTACGTACCGTCCATATGCTGCAAAATGTATTGGTAAAAAAAATAAAGAACCAATTTCTGAAGATATATAATTCAAAGTTACTGCGAAAAAAATTGAGTACCTTAATTCAAAAAATGCGCTCTATCGATTAATGTACGCTAATATCGGAGAGATTCTGAAATGCTCACGTGGATGTGGTAAGGAAATTAGGACCGTGGGTGTTGTTCCTCGATATTGACCTCGTCATCTGAATTGTTTTGCATTAAAGAGAATTACTGCTATCAGATACCATGTTGCATCTACTTGCATCTTTCAGAATCAATTTTTCAACGAGAAAACTGAAAAGAAATTAGTTTTTTTCTGTACTGTAAAAGTAGTTAAAAAAAAGAAGCACACATTTGAAGTTCTTACAACAATTTTAATAAAGAAAATAGTTATGATTTTAATCATTGGTACCCAAGTCAATAAGAGTAATTTAGAAAAAAGAGAATTTTAAAGCAGTAGTTTTTGCGGCGGCGCCAACTATTCGCAGATATATTACATTTAAATCCACCATTGACACAGTCGTTGCTTCCGCCAGTCGGTTGTTAATTATTTCTTTGTTCTTAGATTCCGTACGTTCAAATGCATTCGAACTCGAGATTTTTACTGTGAACGAATTCAATTTTTCTCTTTTAGTGTTAGATCATAAACCCACGGAACATCATTCGTGCAAGACGTAGGATAAAACCTGAAAAAAAACAGAGTAAATGAAGAGCTCACTGCTGAAGTAAGATTATCATGTTTTACGTGATTTCTGTTTCTATAACTCTTTTGATAGATTTCATTATAAACTAATTCTTGACTGTACTTCTACTCAATTATTAAGAAACAAATTCAAAAACCATCACTTCTTAAAGCACATAAAGTCTTCATAACTGGAATAAATGATATATATATATATATATATATATATTACGCACTAAATTATTTATTGTCATGCAGTCTAAGAGTCTCTATCATAAAAATGTCTATCATAAAAAATATTCCCATATGCTTAAGCTTAGCCTTAGTCATTTTTTTGGGAATGGTAGTTTCATCCATCATATCCTCCTGGGAAAATTAGATTGTCTCTCGATATTAAAAGTGTTAGAAATAGAATTTGAATTCTCGCATATAAAAAAAGAAACCCTGTACAAAGTTCAGATCGATCCATTTCTACTAACAGTTTTAAAGTGAAAAATCTATTTCCAGGAGGCGGAAACTGTACGGGTGTGGGCGGGGGAAGGGGTGGTAAATGGAGTCTTTATTCCAGTGGAAAAGCCACTTTTTCAATGCGTTATTAAAATGCACATAAATCTCTGTTCAATGAAAAGGAGGAAACCTAAGGAAAGAATTATTTCCTTGAAATAACATTTATTTCTCAAAAAATTTAAATGACTTAAAGATGAGAATAAATTATAAAATTTAATATCGAAGAATGTAAGTCAGATGAAATTATCTATCGTTTTAGAATGAAAGGTCATGTTTAGGAGCGGCATCGTTCACTAGTAAATTGTCATTAAAAATGAAATTCATCTTCAAGAATATTCATAGAACATTTTAGCTACAGTCATAACATATTAATAAACTAGATTCATTCATCCATTTTACTGTATTAAAGACATTTTTGGCTCTTATGAAATTCATGTATTTCTTTAATGTTCTATTTTGAGGAAAATATTTTATCATTGTCATTTTAACGCATTTGTCTTTGTTCATTGTTTTGTCTTACGTGTATTAGTCTGGGAAGTTGTCTCTAGATGTATATTTACTATAACTTCTTCAGTATTTCAGCTGTTAAATAAGTTTTATCTTTTGATTGTTATAGCAAGAAATATAATTTTTATTATGCTTATCATAAATTGTTTATATATTTCGTCATTATTTATTTGTTGAAAGTTTATTTTAGGAAAGCTTGTCAAACTCTTATTCAAGTAAAAATTTTGAAGTTGAAGGAAAATTTTATTCAAGTGAAATAGATTAAATTCAGATTTTTAAGACATGAGCTAATGTGGTTAAATTTTCCTCAGTTTGCGAATAAAAAAAGGTATAATATTCATCCTAATTACAATTATGCTGTGTATTTCTTAACTGCGTCGGGCCGCTGCGTAAAGGCGCTACGGCATTTAAAGCGGGCGGCTGGGCAAGACAAATGCTACTACTACAAAAAGGCTGCTGTTTGCAAAGGCTTTGTTTTAAAGCAAAGGCATGGCAAGGTAGCTAAAAAGATGGCGGCGAAGTTTTAAGAAAATACGGTCGTATTTGTATGGTAGAGAATTTTGAGCATTTTTGTAATTTATCTTCATATTTTTACCCGTCGTCTGCATCATGTACAAGCATGCACATTCAGAGCAGTTAAAGGTGTTGGGCTTAGTCAAATTTAGTATTTCAGATGAGAAGTAAAACTGAGAATCAATATCATCCGGTTTGTATAATATGATCAGAAAACTAATAGGAAAATTTGAAAGGCCTATCATTGTCTGTGCTACAAACATTGACTTTTGAAAAGAATTCATGTAACTTTCTTATATTTGCATACATTTAAAAATGTCCATATTAACTTAGAATATTTAGATAAATAATCTTTTTAAGATTTTATTCTTTACTATTATCATTCAGAAAAAAAGTTTTACTTTTTTTGAAAAACTGTTAAATATTTTAAATACGCAAACAAAAAAAAATAGACAATAAGAAATACAAAACATGCAGAACAAAAAACGTTCAACATACAAATTGCATTTCCATGTTACATTGAAAGCATATAATATTGTTAATTTAAGGAGCAAAAATTGGCAGCGAAGCATGGCGCTACTACGTGCGGATGGGCGGTACTAAAATTGGGGCTTGCTTGAATTTGCCATGTTCTCAAATTTTATAAGGTATGAAGCAAATATGGCTAGCCAGCAGCAGCCGCGGCAGCGGCAGAGCGGTATGTTTGCAAAATGTTTCGCCTAAGAAAAGGCTATGCTACAAAAGCCACGGCCTTGCTGTATTCTGTTTTGTAAATATCAGACACCTGTACCTTTATTTCTTTAATTTGCCGTATAAATGGTACCTGCGATTGTTTTAAGATATTCATTGTTAATCTAATTTTAATTATTGGTCTTCGTCCTTGAACGATTTTCCCTTGTTCATAAAATTCTTTTATATTTTTTGACATGTTCTTTTCCCTTCTTTTTGTACCTTTCACATTTTAATATTGAATATATATGGAGAATACCAATAATACATTAGTATTAAATTTATATTACAGTAAATGATGAAAAATCAGCAATTGAAAACTCAAATTGTTACTTTTATTAGAATCCTCAATGGCATAAAAAAATATAAAGTGTTTAGAATCAGATTTAAGATTAGCTGAAGTCTAATTTGGGAGAAATAGGAATTAAAAAGAACTTGGATGCTTAGTGATATTATTAAGGTCTTATTCGAAGGATAATAGCTATAAGTATAACTCCTCTATAAAGTCAGTTGAATTTGAAAAATAATTGGCATCAATAAAGAAATAAGAAATTTTAGCTTCATTCAAGTACTTTTTATATTTTTTAAGATAGCTTCTTTTCTTTTCTGCAGCAGGCGCGCTGCGCCAGCCAGCTTTGCGCCGCGGCGGAAGCGGCGCGCAGCTGGGCGCAATGGCAGCGCGCAGTATGCGTTTCGGCGGGCTGCGCGGCGGTTTTAGCAGCGTATGGCAGCCGCAAGCAAGCAGGTTAAAGGCGCTTTTGCCTTGCTGTAGCAATGGCGTGTTCTGCCGCTGCGTTTTAAGCGCTTTTTCGCCTAAAGTGCGCGGGCGCGTATGTACGGCAGCGCGGCAGCTACAGCGAACGGCGGGCTGCGTTTTGGCGGAAAATGACCGAATTCTCAAAAAAGAAACAACAGAAACTTGCGTGCGGATCGAAGAAAAAAATGAGAAAAATGTCTCATTATAGCGCAACATGGAAGATTTTGAGAGGTCTCATCCTGATTCTCTGCATTTCCGTGTTTCTTATACCAATCAGTTCTGCATTCTCTACTCTCTCGCATCCTACTACCCCTGAGCCTAAGTATGACTAAGAACCTAATGTCTTCATAAAGCCAGCATTCAATTTCTTGCAACACGGTTTGTAAGTATATAAAATTATTGATAAAGAAGAAAAGAACCATTACGCTTAAAATAAATTTGAGGTAAGTAAGAAAATAAATAAAACAATTTTATTGTACTTAAAGACAGAATTTGTGAAAGGAATAGATTTAAGTAAAGCCCAAATGAACAGTACTCCACTCATGTTCCTCAAGCTGCAACATATCAGTAAAAAAAATGAGTTTACGAGAACTAAAACAAAGTGATTCTTTGAAAACAAAGTGATAAACAATATCTGGATGCATTTTCTGTTTGCAGTTTGATAAGTATTGACAAGATTTTTTTAATCTTATTGTAATTTTGAAATGGTATATATAATTTATTTATAGACAAAAAACACATCTATTGAATTCAAAACATAATACTTTGTCATATAAAAAAATAAAAAAATGCACAAGATTAAAAGAACAAAATACAAGAAAAAAATGCAATTAAGTAAAAGGTAAATAATTACTTTTTCATGCATTCTAGCACAGACAAAAAATAAATAAAACTGAATATTTGAGAGCTTACGTAACAACAATTATTTTAATGTTTCGCCAAATATTTAAAAATAACTGGTTGAACTGATGTTTTTTCTATTATTATTTTCAGAATCAATCGAACATACTTTTGCAATGAATATCTGAACTCTTATGCATGAAACCAAGCAATTTGACCTACAGTTCTTGCTGGAAAGATATCTTTAATTGCAAAAGGTGACATCAAATTTGATGGTAGTAACTTATAACTCATTTTATCAGTCAGACCGTGTTTAGGTCAATCACCAATTCTAATCGTATTTTAGGTTCAAAAGATATACGTAAAGCATATCATAATTTCAATAAATTGCATTTAATTTATATTTAATGCATATTTACATTGCTAAGACATGTTTAATTTAACATTTTATTGCTTGTTTTCACTTTAATATCTGAAACAGAATATTACTGTTTACATTGATAATTTATCTTTACCTGTTGTGCTTTCATTACAAGAATATTCTAACCTCTTTTTAATACTAGCTCAAACGTTTAACCAAGCTTTCATATGTTTCTGTAATAAGTTTTACAGTTCAATTTAATTCCAAATTCATAAGGAAATAAATGAAAATAGTCACACAAAGACGATTCAAAAATTTTAGTCAATTTAAGAAAACCTTATTTATTGTAAAGAAGGGAAAGGCAATTTATTTGTTCACAGTCCTTCTAAGCAGTACAGATATTTTCTATAAAAGTATCATAGATAAGTCTTACTGGACACGATGAGTAAATCCAACATGGAGAAATCCTCGACCAAACAGCGCCGGATTCTTGTGCCTATAACCTACACAGACACTTAAATAATTCCCGCATTATTCAAAGCCATATCCTTTTGATATCTTTTACCTACAGCAATTTTTCTACTGTTATAAACTATTTATAACTTTGTCAAATTCCCTCTCAATCGTTTTTTTTATACGGCTTGGATGGAAAATGCCCACCATTCTAAAGTAAACCTAATTTGTGTAAACACGTTTGATTTGTTTCTGAAAGAAACTAAATTAAATACAAGGTCAGAAAGAAACTCCAGGATGTTAGTTAAGAGAAATTTTGCGACTATCCCTTATTACAACTGTAATTTTAATATTTAATTTAAAACCTGGTTCTTAATGGCTGTCTATTATTCTTTTCTTGTTAACATTAACATTGTTTTTGGAATAAAGAATATGTTTTTGTGTCCATATAAAGTGTATTCGAATTTGTCTTTTATTTCTTTCTCTTGATCAAAAATGATTTCGTGAGAGTCCAGAGCGCTTAATTCTATTGAATGCCAAGGCTACCGGCGCCGCTTTGCCTGGTATTTCGCTTTTGCTTAAAGCGGCAAGGCGCGCGGCAGGCAAGGCAGGCGGCGGCGGCAGCAAGGCGTTAGTTTCGCTACTTTTCAGCGTTTGAACTTTTGCAAATGCTGTCACTATGCGCTGCGCTTTTACCAAAGCAAAACTGCTGGAAAAGCCAGCCGGCAATTACGCAAAAGGCTGGCGAAACACTTTACCACAAGGGCGCGTTCTTTCGCTATTTCATTGAATTTTCCTGCCTGGCTTCTGGCAATGTTTGGTGTACAAGCGCATGTGCCAGCGTACTTTAGCTGGAAAAGTATGTAAGATGCCGCTACCGGCGCAATGTTCTGCATAGAATTGTGAATGTTTCAGAACAATTTAATATTTTAAAACATCAACATTTATATACCATATTAAATATAATGTGTATAAGATTATCAATCATACAAATAGAACAATACAAATGTGGAAATAAGGTAGTTTCGAATGCTTACAAATATAATAACTAATAGATAGTATCCGAAAGTCAGTCAAGCTTTTAATACGGATCATAGTGACAAATAACAAATATGTCAAGTAAAACGCGTGACATCAATATAAGCAAGATTTGAACATTCAGTAAAACGGGCCACAGAGAACTCTGACTTACTGCGTTGAAAAGAACGATAAATTTATTTGTTTAAAGTGTATTTTACCTATCTGGAAATGAATTCAGGGCAATATCTCAGGGTCTTGATAGAGAAAAAGGAAACTGGAGGTCTTAGAGGTAAGTACAGCTGGAAAGTCGGTGGAGGTCATAGCAGAATTGTTAACTATTAAAAGAAACTAATTATTTTCCCTCTTGTTCCGTGTTCTTCTGGATTTGGCCGTACGTGTATCAATACTAACACCATGTAGGTGTTCGACGCTCCCAGTTTGCATATCTGCGCGGCTGCTGCAAAGACAGATTGTTTCAATGTTCCACCTCAGCAAAGTTGTAAGTGGTCGAGAGGGCTGCCACACCTTCCAATGGGACTTTCTGATTGTTACCCACATTCAACCTCTTAAGAGTCCCATACACAAATAAGGATACTAACTTTTCTCTTCCTTCTTATCATCTATCAAACTCTGGCCACTATGAGTTATAATCTTGTGGTGCTATTACATTTATACGCTCACATCTTTCTTTCTTGATTCCCTCTTCCAGCTTTTGGAGACCACATTCTTGGTGATCAAAAAAAACAATAACTATGTTTATTTATTTGCATTATGACTTTCAAGAATTTCAATAACCTTGTATGTTTTAAATGTGAAGATAAATACATGTTCAACAAAATAATATTGAAATAGTCCAGACATTTGCATTGTAAAATTAAACTTATTTAAAAAAATAATAATTTGATCCTTTTCGTTAAATGTAACATATGGATCATCAAGTCCTCGAGACTGTGCGGTCGTTTTGCGATTTCCTCCTTCAAACGCACCAGCAAGTCAATACTAATTACCGTTGATCGATTTAAATTTTTTCGAGGTAGTCACGAAAATCACGCCATGCGTATCCAAAAACTGACTCCATGACTTTGATAGCTGACTGCCGCGTGCTTTCTTGACGCTTCGACTTGCTTTCGCCAGCTGTGCGCCACTCAGATGACTGTGCCGCTTCTGACTCTGGAGTGTAGTGGATGAATCCATGTTTCTGTCCATGGTCACGTAATGACGCAAGAAATCTTTTGTTGCGAGTAAATAGCGATAAACAGCTTTCTGAATCATCGACTCGTTGCTGTTTTTGTTCCATCGAAAGCACCGCGGTACCCAATTTGGAAAACTTCATGTCTTTGACTTTTTCTGCGAAGGATAGTAAATACACTTCCATATGATGCTTGCGCGCGTATGCGCGCTACGGCGCTGCGCGCGAAAGCGCGGCCGGGCGCGGCGGGCGTACGGCAGCGCAGCCGGCTACGGTAAGCGGCAGCAAGAAACTCCACAAAATGTAGTGGAGTTCAGAATGATTTCGCCTCTACAATGAAGCAATACTAAAAAAGTCAAGAAACACTGGAAAAATGCATAGATTCAGAGGCTGACTATGCAGAGAATTTTAAATTAATAAACAAAAAATTAAATAACTTCTTTTTTAAAAGTGATAATAACTAAATATTTATGATATGCCGAGGAAACAACAGTGCAGAAAAAACGACACTTCAACGGCATCCAGAAAAATTAAATCATATTTTTAATATCAGTAACATAACATTGCGAACATGAGACCAATTTGCAATAAGCTGAATAAATTTAATTCACATGTCTCGGTTATTTTTATTAATAATTAAAATTTTATGGACACACTTACTCAAATATGGTATAATGAATTGTTTTTAACATTTGCATACTTTTTAATTTAGCATTCAAAAGAACAACATCTTTGTAAAAGGTAGAAACGGTAATCTTCAAAAGCAATTTTTTAAAAAATAAAAAACATATTTTCATTGTAAAAAAAAGGAGTTTACTTACTAAACTAATTTACTGAAACTCCTTTCATCCATTATGAATTGGAAAATGATTCAGCAACATCATAAAACCACTGGCCCTGTTATTTTAAAAAAAAAAATCGAATGAACAACTTTACATTTGAGTAAAATTAGATTTAAAATGTGTGAAGATGTATTTATTTTCTTCTTCGAGACACATGAAACTTGAGTGTTCTCTCATAAATATTTTAGAAATAGAATTAATGTATTCATTTCAATTTAACATGCTCTGATAAAAACGTTTATTTGAGAATAATAATAGAAAAGGATACTTTTCTTATGTTTTCGGCTTTTTCGTTTAAATGAATTTCTCTTAAGCAATTATTTCAAGTATATTTGTGATATTTGAACCATGAGCCATCGAGAAAGTCACTTGAATGCAGATAGCACTACAAAAGATAATTTAAAATAAAACTGGTAACAGAAATGTAATTGATATTATAATTTCGTTATGAATTGCAATTCAAATTTTATTGAAACAGTGTTTACCCATATATTCATCACGCTCTATTGAATAATGAGTAGCCTTTTATACTGAGATGAGAAAATTCAAAATAATTCACCAATACATAAGCTAACGAACAAAGCAAACTTTTTTGCTAAATTGAGAATTAATGTATTTTTATATTTATTTCCAAGCATTATTAAAATTGATAGTTTAGCGACGAATTTTGCATTAATAACTATTTATTATTTTGAAGTTAAACTCCAACAATTTAAGATAGAAAGTATTTTAAAATGATATTCTGTTTTCTCACAATTGGAAAGAAACCAAAATTAAAAAAAAAAATATGTTGATGATATTTAGAGACAGAGAAAGATTTATTATTTCCAAATCCTGAGAAATTTGTTCCATGTTTTAAAATCATGTAAATCGAAATGTAATACTTCTTTTCCTTTATAAGAATATAATAATTCACTTCATATGTACCTCAGTAAAGAAATAATAATGAAAGTTAAAATTAATTGACTGACTAAACCCCAGGATAAGAGAGCTCCTTCTGATTAAAAAAAGAGAAATTATACATATTCAAATTTTCATTATAGTAACAAAATTGTTTTAAATAAACGTTTTTGACAACTTTCTAAATCTCTTAAATCAATAATCAAATAAATTATTTGAAATTTATTGTCAAAACCAATCCTTACAAAACCAGAGAGCCATATTTTTTAATAATTATACTTTTAATGTCAATAGGAATATAAAAGCAGTAAAATAAATTGCACGCAAATAACTAATTACAAAGTGTGAAAGTACTTGAATTAATCTAAAGTAAGACGCAGACTAGAAAAATTGTTCTTTCATATGCGGTAGCATATATTAAACAAATCCTCCTATTCTTATTATGCAACATTTCATCGTACTTAGCAAAGGGAATTTGGCTCTAAATATTACATTCTCCATTTTTTTTTAAAAAATTGATTAATGGAACACTTGATGGATCAAAGTCCATTTTTCATTCTGGTACTTCAAATATATTGATCTCACCATGTATTTAGTATTTTCCGTAGATTTCATTTTAATTTCATAATTTCATATATTCTAATGATAGTTTTTTTTTCAACTTGAGCCCGTATTCTTTTAACTTTGCACCTTTACAAAATGAAACGTCCATGCTATAGAAGAAATACTGATGTCTTGCTAGATTTAAGGATTCTGCTCAACATTGTGAAATCGATAACGAAACATTGAATTCTCAAAAACTTTATCCATTTGATGTTAATTTACAGAAAGTTTTCTTATATCTGTTTTAAAAATTATGGCCATCAAGAGTCAAATTGTTCATTTATTGAAATATATGGTTTGCAAATTACTTTCACATTCAAATGTGTTTTTGCTTTTTAAGGTATTCGCCTACCTTTTAAAACGCGATTTTCGATCGTGTTGATTTTTTTTTATTTACGGTCTATTATTAAAGTTCGATTTCTTAGCGTTCGAGAACTGTTCCAAATTTGTTTCTGTATCTTACATAGAATCCTGGAGTTATAAGCATTTTAATAATAGTATGTGTCAAAGATGAATTTCTAAGACTCAACATGCAACCAATACTTATGGTATAATATGATAAAGAGCAATTAAAGGAAGTTTTATTTGTTTGAAAACTGTGATATTAAATTCATTATGGACGCACTACACAATTTAAAGAAGGACATCAATTCTGGCTTAAAAAAGTTCAAATAAGTTGAACATTGAAATACGGGCTACTTCACCGCAAAGGGTTACAAAAGTTGTATAACAATCGAATCAGAGGATTGAAGGTTTTATAACACTTGTTAAAATGCTGCTAGAAAATTTTAAAGGCAATCAAGAAGAAAAAAAATATAAATTATTTTATGTAATACATATAATGAACCTACAACTCAGGGGCCTTCATAATGTTAAAATGTTTATTTAATTACGTAAATTTCTGGGTTGAAATGTATTTCTTCAACTTTTCTCCAAATCAAGATTTTCTTCATGGCCTTTACTTCAGCGCAAAACATCGTATTGAAAAAACGTTATACATATAATGTTATATTATAATGTTATGCATATACGTTATGAAAACTTGCATGGAATAACCCATGAAAGTGAATTCAGGACTTGAACTCTATTGTTATAATGCGATTACTTTGCATTTTGCATTGATTATAAAATCATAACTTATCACAACAGGCTTGCATTTCTGTATGTTAAAGTACGACTTCCTATAAATACTTAATTTTCTTGTGGTTATAATTAGATAGAGGTACAACTTCTAAAATTAGATTCAATCTATCATATGTTTATGAATTGAAATACCTTCTTATGCAAATTTCAGTTTTGTGTTTTGCACATGTGCCATTTCTCACTGCTATTTTTATGAATTTTGAGCTGAAATATTAAAACAATTACTAATTTATGCAAATTTTACATTACATTTTAAGTTTTTTAGCCATATCTTGCACAGAATCTAAAAGTTATTTTTTTTCAATTATTTTAAAAAAAATCCTCTTCGAAGGTAGGAGGATATCTAAGTGACTTTTACAGGAAAAAATTCAATTCCTTTAATTTTTTCTGTTGAAATGCTTGCCGTAAAGATTTGCAAATGGATAAAGCCACAATATGGTATCTTCTTAGCAGACTTTTTTATTTGCAAAAAAGTCGATGACGAGGTCAACACGCGAGATAGCACCCACGATCCTAATTTCCTTATCATATCCACTTGAACATTTTGACCAAGAGATTTAACATGTTTTCATCTGATAAAGACGATTTTTTTGAATAAAAACCTCAAAATATTCTTTCTCGGAGCAACGAACAGCCTCAGTTTCCTTTCTTGAGAAATTGGTTCTATTTTACCAATACATTTTGCTGCACATGGACCATGCTGTATGTCAAATTGAGATGGAAGAATTTTCCATTGAGCTGCTAGTCTTTGGGGAAATTCATTTCAGAGCTATGGTATATTCCTTCATAATCATAAATACATGATATATTCCTTCCATAATCGTATAAATACACATGATATATTCTCTTCATAATCATAAATACATGGTATATTCCTTCATAATCATAAATACATGATATATTCCTTCATAATCATAAATATAATATGGTATATTCCTCTTCATAATTATAAATACATGATATATTCCTCTCATAATCATAAATACATGATATTCCTTTAATTTATTAAAAATATTCTTATTATATCTACTATTATTAAAATGTAACCTTCCTTTTATTACTATTATTGAAAGTATATTACTTGTATTATTTTTAAACATCATCTTTATTTTTTTAATTTATAATTATTGGTTTCAGCTGATTCCTTTTGTTTTGTGGTGGTCGCCAAAAAAAAAACCAAAGAGAGGAGGTAACAAAAGGGAAACATTTAGTAGCTTGTTTGATACTGGAATTGATCGTGCAGCCACGGAAAATCAATACAATTGTACGAGATTCGCAGATATATTAAATTGAAACCACCATTGACATAGCCGTTATTTCTCTGCTCTGTTTACATATTAATATTTTCTTTGTTCTGTATTGCATGGCCAAGTTCTCAAATGCATCTGAATTTGAGATTTCTTTTATCAAAACGTCCAAATTTAGTTTACTGTTAGATTGCCAGCGATGTTCGTGTTGGTCAGCGCGCTGCTGAAGTTAGCCGCGTTTTATGTATTTTGCAGGTTTCGGCTTACTATACCAACTTGCTTTTGCAGAGCTCTGCTGGCCCAAAATGAAGCTTTACGTAAAAGGCGTTCGGCCTGGGCGTTACTGCTGTGCTACATATTTGTTGGTAAATGGTAAATTGCTTAAAAAAGGGTAAGGGCTAACAAAGCGTTCTCGTTATGTCAATGGCAGCTACCCAGCAGCTATGTTGCATCTGCTTTACCGGTGTTACAGCGCGAAATTTTAATGCATTTCTGCGCGAGCAAGTTTTACGAAGCAATGTACTAGGAAGTGTTACGCGCGCCGTGAGAAACTGCCACGTCTTTGAACCTCGCTAAACAGACGAGGCAACATCTGAGCCCTCCGCACCCTCCAAACTTCCACACCCTGTCAACAGAAGAAATAAGGTGTTAGATAAGCAAAAAAGACACACTCATTGATAATACACAAAGAAAGAGTTATGGTATTCAGATAGATAATGGTAAAATGCACAAATAATTTGCAATGTTTACAATTGGATCTGATAAAAATAAAAGAAAAACTATGATTATATTATTATTAAGAAAAAACTTTCTTGATAAAAAACAAAAATAAAATCACACACAATTTTGTTCGTCGTATTGTATATCGAAAAATTTTGATTTTGATTTTAAATTCTTGGAACAATACAAGAATTTTCACTCCATGACTTACACTAGAAAAACAGAGAGATGTAAATACAAATGACAGAACGTAAAAGAACTCTTTCATCTCTGAGCAAGCTTTGAAAACTATGTACAACACTTTGTGAAATAGTTCTCACAACATCCAATACTGAAATAGTTCTTCCATAAAATATCATTTTCTGAAATTAATATATATATATATTGATTGATGCACACGTAAAATCCTTCTTTAAAATTAGAGAAGAATTTTTTTCCGTTCTCTTCAAGTTTTCTTTTGAAATTTAAAGTGAAATTTTAATCGTAGGGTCCTATGAAAATACAGATTGATAGACTTACTAGTTGTCAAAAAAAATACCTTTCTGGAAAATTTCCTATGAGATTGCACAAGCATGTAAAGATATCTTTTAAATTTGAGCTCAAATTACATTTTTGATATAATGTGTATCGCCATGCAAAGGTTTAATGTATCCATACTGCAGGATGGTGTAATTTTCTTAGTTTGTTTTGTTGATAAAACTCTTATAACACTTTCCCAGAGATTTCTGTATTCTTAGCGTATTTTTAGTTTGCTTTATTGTCGTGCAGTCCAAAATCTCATTCATAAAAAAGTCAATCATAAGATATTTCATTATGCTTATGTTTGTTTTTGGTGTGTAAAATGTTTTCTAACCCATCCTCCTTAGATAATTAGATTCACCTCGGATATCAAAAGTGTTAGAAATAAAAATTTGAATTCTACACGTAAAAAAAAAATCATAATTAACGTAGTTCTGAGGAGACCAATTTTTTATTATCTATTTTAAAGTAGGCTAATATTCCAGGCGGCGGAAACTGCACTGGTGGTAAATGACCATTCCAGTGCAGAGAAACCTACTTCATTTCGTATTTCTGTTATTAAGGCAAGAAGTCTTCCTTGTTCCCTTGTGTGTTGAGGAAAACTTAAGGAAAAATAATTCCTCTTCTGAAATATTTATTTTTTTATTGCACACAAAAAAATGAAAAATGACTTGAGTGAAAGGATTAAATGGAAATAAAATTTACTGAAAAGGGAAGCAGATTGAAATATCAATCGTTTTAGAAACGGATAGTGGATTCATCTTTTAAGAAAAAATGGCATTATTTCACTAAGTTGACTGTCATTAAAAAAATGCACGATCGCTGCGCGCAAAGCAAGTATGCTTTTAAAGGCGGCAAAGTGCTTTTAAGCGGCGCAAGCAAGCGGCAAGCGGCAAGCGTAGCGTGCTTTAAAGTGCTGCGCTTTGCAGCTGCGCGGCGGCAGTATGTTTTGCCGTGCTGTCGGGCGGCAAAAAGGTACTTTTTTTCTATGAATAAAAAAAGCTATGTCATTCATGCTAATTACATTTATGCCATATATTTCTTAAAATGAAAATAATTGTTATTCTAATTGCGGGAGCAGTTTTAAATATAAAATTTAAATCTATTTTAGTTAAGATTTATTACGATATTAAAAAGTTATCTATTCATATCAAATTAAAGTAAGATTTTATTAAAAATTGGTTTTAAACATTTTTTTTTTATTTAATAATAATCTGAAGTAAATAAAACTTTAAAACTGAAAAGTACTGAAGTTGCATTAGAAAACCATAGTATAAAATTTCAGTTTCTGAAAATAAATGTCTGTAAATTATTAATTTTTTTCATTTGAAAATGATTTTTACTGTTAATTCAATAATTAATGATAAAGATTATACAGCATTTTGTTACAAAACTGTTATTAAAAAAATTCTATTCCAAATTTAAATAATTAACAGTCACTGGACATATACATACATATGTGTGTGTATGTAACTACTTAGAATGAAAAGATTTTCATCTACTGTTGATGGCGAGACAGCATTTTTCATGTAATTGATAACTAAACTAAAATTGGTAACAATAAGAATAAAAAACTGGTATTGTATTTTTGTAATAGTTTTTCAAAAGAGTAAATTTAATTACTGTTTAAAATAAAACAAATAAATTCTTCCACATTTTTAAATATCAATGAGAAATATGTAACATCCATGCACTGAGATAAAATTTATTGACCAGTTCTGTAAAACAAAAAAACTAGTTTTCATGCAAAAATAAAGGCTATATATCTGATCTGTTACCGAGAAGGTTTAAAGCTGTACAATTTAATGAATCGTTTTGAGGTAAATAATGTTATTTTAAAGGGAATATTATAAAACATTTTATTGAGCACTCATTTGGATGTAAAAAACACATAACTTGCATAGTGTAAATGAAAATATTCATTTGCGTCTCACCTAATTAAAAAACTTTATACACTAAAGATATTTAAAATGAAAATATAGTATATATTGAAAAATATGTACCAATGCAAGTTCGTCCAAGAAAGAAAAAATGTATAAAAAAAAAAAAATTAATTATACCTGAGAACTTCTTTAAAATTACCATCATCAAATAATTAATACAGTTTAAGTGTAAAATTTTTATGTTTTTCTTTCAGTAATCCAAGAAATATTTCACAATTACATCTTGTTAGAGTTTAGAAGTCAGTCATGTTTTTTAGACGTAGATGTCCTACTGCATACCATTATGATTCTTATGAAACGAATGATTTTACATTTATGATTTGATTAGTTTTAATTATTCTCAATTTTCTACAAAGATATCTTCATTTACACTTGTAAGGGGATGTGTTTCATATTTCCTTTAATCGAGATGGGAAACTCTGAATATGAAATTTTCTGATCATTTACAATGAAAATAAATTTTACAAAATTAAACTTTTTCGATTGATCTTTCTTTAAAATATATTAAGTAATTGAAGCTCATCAGCGGTGAGGATTTATAGTGACAAAAAATGTATACATTTAGTTACAAGTCAGTCTTCTAATATTAAATATAATTTATAATCATAATTTTTATGACTGAGTTATCTACAAATATTTCTTGAGCAAAAGCATTACTTTTGTTCAATTGTGTAATAATATCTCTAATTCAACGTTCAACGTTGGAATTAAAAGATGTTATTCTGCTGTTTACATTATGGAAGTCAAAATCAATTCCCTTCTACAAATTTTCAAAATATTTTTTTGAATTTGTTTCGAAATTTGGAAATTGTAACTAAAGAAAATCAGTTTTTAAATCTAATAATTTTTTCGAAAATACTTTGAGCATTTCTGGTAATCTTCTTCATATTTTTACCTGTGTCTGCTCCATTTAATCTGGATAGTAATCTTTGATAGTTGTATGTGTTGGATCTAGCCAATTATTCTTTTCACCAGATGGATACTCTAGAATTATTCTGATCTATATGTGTAATGAGAGTTCACAAATCTACTTTGTAAGATTCCAACGAACCCCGTAATAGTTCGAATTAGCAAAAATTGACATTTTAAGAAGAATGCTTTGGCAAGGCAAAGTTTTGTTCTCACTAAGCTAAAGGTTTTAGAAGGCAAGGAAGCAAAGTTTTTTTTACGGTTTTGCTAAGCAGGCCATAGCAGGTTTTGCAGTACAAAAGGCATAAGGCAGCAAATTATGGCCAAAAGGCGAAAATATGGCTTTTTAAGCGTATGGAAGGCAGGCAACACGGCGGGATAAAATGCGCGGGAGGGACATGAAGTAGCGAACAATTTGCTTAGCTATGTGACTATGGCTACGGCAGCAAAATGGCTATAACAGCTCTACCAATGGCCAGCCTAAGTACAGCCGTAGCCAAATGCAATGGCGTCACAGCAAAGAGAAAGTATATGGGCGGCAAGGTTGGCAAATGTATGTAATATTCCTTAGAAAATCGAATATTCATGAATAATTTCTCAACTATTTGTATTTAATCAGCAGAAAAATTCAAAATACTGTGAAAGAAAATACTGAAAAGGCTGAGAAAGAAAACAAATGCTATGAAATGCCAGGAGAGCGCATCAGCAATGTTACACCGAGTTATTATGTCTGGTTTCTATAAAGTTACTGCTTAAATTTTAATTATTAGTATTTAATACCAACTGTGTTTTATAGATGTAAAAGGACTATAACTCTTAAAAATTCATTCTTGTACACAAACTTTGATAATCAAGTATTCAGCATAATGTATCACTTCTTTTCTTTTTACCTGCATCAGTTTCAGGACTGTATTAAAGAATTTGTCAATCTAATTTTAAATATTAGTTTGTCTTGAACTTTTTTCCTTTCATAATAATTCTTCCTATTTTTGCGATGTTTTTTTCTTTTCTACCTTCCATATTTTTACATATTGAATGTATATATAGGTAGCCGCCGCCATTGGCGGCTATGGCGGCGCGAAAACAGTACCGCAATGGAAGGCTACGGTACCTGCACGCAATGTTTGTAACGACGGCATTTGCCACCACTGGAGAAGGTGGGCTAAAACGCAATGCCGAGCAAGGCACTTTTTTCGGAAGCGCGATGAGAAAGGCGAAGACTTTTCGGCAGCCGTGGCCTGCGCCAGCCGGTACAAATGTTATTTTGGCTTGTGCGCGTTTTCGGCCAGCCGTTTTGGTGGTGCAGCTACTGGCTCAAATGAACAAATATTTGCCGCGGCCGAGTTTCTTAAGCGTTGGCAACAATGGCCAGCTTTCAGCAAATGCAGCAGCAATGCAATGCAGGTACTGCCACCAGCATGCCTTGTTTTTATGTGCAATTTAGCAAAATGAATGTTTTAAATAGAGTTTATTTCAGGTTTTTCTTATTCTTTTTCTTTCTTCTTCATCTTTTCGTTATCTCTCAGAAGCTGAACGTTTTTCTTAAACTCTATCCTCTCACATTCAGCCAAAGCAGAATATGGTAATCGAAAGAATGAAATTAAGATTATTATTTTATTGAACAAAAGTTTAGTGAATAAAAATGAATCTGATGAATTATTAGAACGAGAACTTTCTATTTTTAGAATCTGAGACATTTCAGAAAAGGACCAACATCCCTCAAAAAAGAATCAGAAATTTGCGTGATCGAAGAAATGAGTAAACAACTTTAAAAGAAGCGCAACATGGAACGTTTTTGAGAGGTCTCCATCCTGATTCTATGCATTTCAGCTTTTTATACCAATCTGAAGTTCTTATTTCTCTACTTCTCGTATCCTACAACCCAAGAGCGCCCAGTGTGACTAATCCTACAGTCATCATAAAGCCAGCATTCACTTTTTTTAGCAACGAAGCACAACAG